>JBAGKK010474153.1:0-17237 GCA_037177015.1 Euceroptres primus
TAGTTTTATAATATATCAGTACTTTCTCGTATTCAGCTGAATATTTCGCCAAATTATTTTGAATTTATAGAAATAATGGGTAAATATCGAAAAGTGACCCTTAATTTCGTTCGGATCCCTGCAATTTATATATTTTCTCATGTGTATTTTTACTTTATTGCTTCTTCAGTAGCTTTTTAATTTGACGATTTCTAAATTTAAATTTGAAGCATTGAAAATAAGAAAACATTCAAATTGGAAATTTTTCAATTAAAACTTCAGAATTAAAATTCAAAAGTCTTCGAATTTCAAGTTTCAAATCCACAAGCTCGGAAATTAAAAGAAATATAAAAACTGGATTATTTTTTAATTGATGACTTAAAAAATTTGATTTAATTAAGTTGATATAAACTTGGAAGCTTTTGAATTAAAATTAAGTTCAAGTTTATAAGGCTTATAAACTTCAAAATTAAAATTTAAAAGTCTTTGAATTTCAAGGATTTCAAATTTTCAAGATTTTTGCATTAAAACCCAAGGGGTAGCGATTTTATATTTTAAGATTTTAGTATTTTATTCTGTCTGTGTTTTGTCGATGATTTTGAATTTCTTTTAAATGAGTTTTCCAATTCAAGTAAATAAAACCAGGGATGCATTTTTGCTCTGTTTTATTCCAGACTTAAAAGATTTATTACTATAAAAAAAAGTACGAGATTCAGATTCTGAATTTTAAATGTATTAAAGGTCAGGGAAAATGAAAAAATCTTCAGGGAAAAGTCAGGGAATTTAGAAAATGAAACATTGATTTCACCTCCTGGGAAATTTTCTAGTCAGATTCTCTTTTAAATAATTTACTTCTTTTTCATAAGTTTAAAGAAAATTCCCCTGTTTAATTTAAATTAAAGCTTCTCAATAAAATCCTTATTATGAACTGCAGTTCAGAGAAAACCTGAAAATCATAGAAAAGCTAGGGATTAAAAGGGGGGTAAAAGTTGGGAGATTAGTGAAGGAGCCAATTTAATTTTAAGAAAAATATAAAAAATCCGTGTCAAATATTGTGAATTTGCTGAATTGCATGTTTTCTTTGTTTTATTCAAATCGTAAAAGATTTTTTACACTCAGAGATAACTTATTTTCAAGTTCAAAAAATCGGTTTTTAGCCACTTTTTCTTGATTCGATATGAAAATTTGTTTACATTAAAAAAACATTTGTTTGATCAGGAGAATGTTTTTATATTGAAATAAATTTTTTTATTCAAATAATATTTGTTTAAATCAAACAAACGTTTTTTTACCCGATAGCAATTTAATTATATTCTTGATTTAAAAAAATTTTGTTTGAATGTAAAAAACTTTTTTCTGAGTGTCCTAAAAAAAGTACAAGATTCTAATTCTGAACTTAAATTATTAAAAATCAAGGAAAATTAAAAATTGGTCAGGGAAAAGTTAGGGAATTTGACCAAGAAATTTCTCAGGGGGTGAAGTCAAAACTTAATTTTTGACTAAGAAATTTTTCAGGGGGTGAAATCAAAATTGAATTTTTGAGAAAATCCTCTTTATTTTTTCTGCAAATCAATTTGTTTTCTTCAAATAAAAATTAATTTCTAAAAAAAATAAATAGATTAGGATCTGCTGAGAAATTTCTCATTTTCTCAGGGGATGAAGTCAGAATTCAAAGGAATCTCTTCATTCCTTTTCTTTCGGAGAGAGTCACAGGTATCTTATTGAATAAATTGAATGATGAGGTAATCAAGAATGAGGGTCCGAAAAAGGGAAGTGCCAGTGGTTACATATATCTAGTGTGTGTATCGAGGGACTTAATATAAGGTGGCACATAAGTGCCGCGTAACCACGCGGCGATTTGTCCGGATCAGCGTCAGGCTGTAAGCAGATTACGCAGTCCCCAAACGAAGTAGCAAACCCCAAAGGTTCTCGTGGCAACTGGATTTGATGGAGGTACTCTATGGGTTGTATGCGGATTGAATGTCCATTCGGGAGGTCTGTAACTTTCTATATGGACTTTATAAGATGCCACCGAATGATTGACCGATCCTTCCTGGTGTCCCATACACCCATGACCCATCCTCTAGCTTCTGCAAGTTATCAATAAACTCAGCCTTAATACCTGTAACCTCGTGAGTGATAATGTGATCAATTTTGTTGATAAAATTTCTCCTGACAGTTAGCGCGTCACGAACTGACATATCACGGTTACTATCGCAATCTCGTTCTCTACCAAACTTTTAAACCATCACCTTCTCATTTTAAATATTTAGCACCAACCACATTCTTTTTGAAAATTATTTTCAATAGTTTTTATTGGTTGCTTTCTATTTTCCTTCCTTTTTTTTTTGTGTTTTCCTTTTTGAATTTGACCAGATTTAGTTGCTTGAAATTTGAAAATAAATTAAGACAATTATTTTTTTCGAATATAAATTTTGATTATTTCTGATGAATCAGTTTCTAAATTTTCTAATTGAAATACTCTTCGACTTTAAAACTTCCTTCTGAAAGCTTGGGATTGAAAATAAATTTTTGAATTCGAAAGCTGTCGAATTTGGAAAAATTTTCTTCGAAATTAATTTTTAGCTAATATTATGAACTGAAAATGAATTAAGATCAAAACTCGTTCAAGAACAAATATAAAAATTCCATGCAACCAAATTTGGACAAATTCAAAAAGTAAAACACAAAAAAAAAGAGGAAAGAAAATAAAAAGCAACCAATCACATTCTTTTTTAAAATTATTTTCAATAGTTTTTTATTGGTTGCTTTCTATTTTCTTTCCTCTTTTTTTGTGTTTTCCTTTTTGAATTTGACCAAATTTTGTTTTGCATGAAATTTTAAAATGAATTAAGATTATTATTTTTTTACAAATATAAATTCTGATGATTTTTGATGATTCATTTTTTAAATTTTCTAATTGAAATACTTTTCGACTTTAAAACTTCCTTCTGAAAGGTTGAGATTAAAAATAAATTTTTGAATTCGAAAGCTCTCGAATTTGGAAAAATTTTCTTCGAAATTAATTTTTAGCTAATATATGAACTGAAAATGAATTAAGATCAAAACTCGTCCAAGAACAAATACAAAAATTCCATGCAACCAAATTTGGACAAATTCAAAAAGTAAAACAACGAAAAAAGAGGAAAGAAAATAGAAAGCAACCAACCACATTCTTTTTGAAAATTATTTTCAATAGTTAGGAAAAGTAATTTATTAAAGACAATATTATTTAAGAAAGAATCTCGTCCTTAGCAAAGAATTTTTCAGTATCAAAGTCTTTTTTATTGATTGCTTTCTATTTTCTTTCCTCTTTTTTTTTGTGATTTCCTTTTTTAATTTGACCCGATTTAGTTGCATAAAATTTGAAAATGAATTGAGACCATTATTTTTTTCGAATATAAATTCTGATGATTTTTGATGAATCAGTTTTTTAATTTTCTAATTGAAATGATTTTCGACTTTAAAATTTCCTTGTTGAAGCTTGGAATTGAAAATAAATTTTTGAATTTGAAAACTCTTTAAGTTGGAAAATTTTCCGTCGAAGTCTTTCTTTGCAATTTGAATTCTTTTTATATAAATAAGTGCTTTCGAAATCCGATATTTAAAATTTTGGTCACCTTTAAATTAGAAGGTTTTAACAATTTCCTTTTGAAGTCGAAATTTTTCATACTGAGTTTCCTTTTCCTTCTTTATAAGTCAGGAGTCTCGAAAATGTCTTTCTAAATTTCAAAGCTTATCTCAAAGCTGCATATTTTTATTCTTCTCAAAAAAAATAACTATAACTATAACTAACTAAAAATAACTATAACTTGCAGAAATTTTATTCTTCTCGAAAAAATAACTATAAATATAACTAACTAACTAAAAATAACTATAACTTGTAGCAATTTTATTCTTCTCGAAAAAAATAACTATAACTATATCTAACTAAAAATAACTATAATTTGTAGCAATTAAACTCAAAGTTTTTCTATAAGAAAATTGTTTCTTGATTACATTTGAATTACTATCTAACGTTTAAAAAATATTTAATTTCTCCCAATTTGTAATATTAGATAAACTAAATTTTTTTATATTTAGGACTGCATCCCAAATCCTCGTTCAGAAAACAGAATTGGTGGAAAGTGATTCTATAGAATACGAAGTATTCTATAGTTTCTATAGTATACGAAAGGAGGAGAAAAGAATTCAGAATGGGTTGAAAAAAGGATTAGCTTGTGATAATTACTCCATCACTATCCGCAGTATATTTATGTAAGTATTTTTTGTTGCATTTATCAAATTAGGATCTCCAAAAGCGACTCTACAAAGCACAAGAATTTTCTGATTGTAAAAGGAAATTTAAGAATGCTAGAATCCACAATTGAAAAAAAAACTGTTTCGAAAATTCTTCTGATCCAAATTGCAATGTGTAATGAGTTTTCGTTTTAAAACTCAGACTTGTCACTTGCCCGGAAGCAAGGGAGGAGGAGAACGGGTGTGTACACACGTGTATGTTTAAACCACAACATAATATCTCATAACAAAGGGTCTTTCACCCTACCCACTTCTTTATGTTATGGAATGATTGACGGCCGTTGTTCGGAGCCGCACGAATTTTTGAATGTGGTCTCTGAAATGTATATGGCATGTAGATGTTTCGAACAGTCAGTTGTTCATTTCGTGACAGCAAAAATCAATGAAAAATAAATATAGGCATAGCTATATAATTTTATAATTTTCAGAAAAAAATATAAATTATTTATAATTTATGAGTATGCGTATTTTTCAGAGATTCCTCAAAATTGAAATTGTTTAAAGGATGTAAGCGTTATATTCTTACAAAATTATTTTCAATAATTGGGAAAAGTAATTTATTAGACAATATTACATACGAAAGAATTTTGTTCTTGATAAAGACTTTTTTAGTATCAAAATCTTTTTTGTTTGATGCTTTTATTCATAGCAGTTTTTATTACTTCAGTCTGATGTTTTATAATACAGAAAAAAATGTCAACAACCATAAAGAAGCAGGAATCCAAACAGTCTCGTTTGAAACAATTCAAACTCCAAACAAGCCTTTGAGATTCGCCGCTCAGCATTCGGGAAATATAACACCAACACACAATTCAAACCTGGAGCTTTAAAATCTAAAAAGACTTTCATCATTACTCCAAAAGCTGAGGTTTCGTTTGAAGTCCTTTGAAATTTTTTAAATCTAAAATCTAATCTAAACCAATTGCAAACTTTCTCGATACAATGAATTATTAAATTAAATATTAAATACTACAGAATCTATACAGGTCTGAAATTTTAATTTATTTTTACAGCTTCTGGGGAAGTGAGAGCAAAAAATTATTTTTCAAACCTAGGCCAGATTTTAAAAATTACTTGAATTAGTCTAAGATTGAATGGTAATTTTTAATTCCAGGTAGCTGGTAAGCGATTTGCGTCGACGATATTGGTGCATTCGCTCGATTCGATCAACATACAAATCGACCCTGTCAAAACTTCGATGATGGATCGGCTATTAACCACGAAGTTTAGCGTTTTAGGGAGGCACATTTGGGCGTTATAAAATCGTCGTAAATCCATGCGGCAACGCGCATAACACTTTCAGATATTATGGACAAACACTTAATCCGGCACTAACTTTATGACACGTGCTCCTGTCCATGCAAGTACATTGCACGTAGCCAGGTATAATATCGTACAATATCGCCTCATACGCCTCATCGAACGTAACACACACTCGGCTCTCGAGCTGGACCAATGACAAATCTACTAGGTGCAATAATCACTGTTACGATTATTGTACTAACGAATGACTTATGCTTCCTCTAAATAGTTTAGTTGGCATACTAAACTCCAAAGAAGCACTTCCACTTTCCTTCCATTTTATTAGTCTTCAAACTTTCAATGTCATTTATTAATTTCAAATCCAAATCTTCTAGTCATAAAATAAGTTAGGGATCAATAAAGTCAGTTCACTTTTCCCCTTTATTACCTATTTTCCCCCTTTTTCTTTATTTCCCCCCTATTATTTACAAAATCTCCTAAAATCCCTTTATTTTTTTGCCTTTTTCCTTTTTCCACTTTTTTTAATTTCAAGTTCTAATTAATTTTCGAAGAATTATGAGAAATAGAAATTTTTGACATTCAAAGATTCTTATTCAATGCTTTCTGAAATTTTTCATATTCTAAAACTTTTCAAATCTTCTAAAATCTAAGTTTTTCAAGAATCTTTTAGAATCCTTCAAAGTCTCCTGAAATATCCTCCAGAATCTTCGAAATTATCTGATATCTGTTAAAATTCTTAGACTTTTTCTAAAACCTCCAGATTCATCCAAAATCTTTCATAATTTTCAAAAGTTTTTACAAATCTGTTAGAATTCTCTAGAATTCCAGATTCATAATCTTTCAGACGCTTTCAAACTCCTCCAAATTCTTCTCAAATCTTTCATAATTTTCAAAGAATTTTCCAAATCTGTTAGAATTTTCTAGAATTCAAAAACTGATCCATAAATAATCTTTCAGTGTCTTCCTAATCTTCCATATTTTTTCCAAAGTCGTCTTAATATTTTCTCAAATTTTCTAGACTGTTCCAGAATCTGCTAAAATACTCCAAAATCTTCTGACCTCTTCCATAACCTTATTCTAGATTCTTCTAGACACTTCTAGAATCCTCTAGAATCCTTAAGTATTTTCCAAAATCTACAAAAGACTCCCGAAATTTGTTCAAATCCTTTAGAATTTTCAAAACTTATCTAAAAAATTCTGTAAAATCTGTAAAATTATCTGAAAACATTTGTAAAAATTCTCCAAATATTCGAGAATTTTCTCAACTTTTCCGTAATCTTCTATATTCTTCTAGATTATTTCATACTCTTTTAGAATCTTCTTGGTTCTCCTACACTAAAAAAAAAAGAACCAGGAAAATTCTGGTATGCCCTTACTATTTCTTCTGGTTAGAGTAACCAGAATTATGGTTAAATTAACCAGAAATTCTGATTAAAAGAATCTGATTACTTTAACCAGAAAAAATAGTAAGGGCATATTTAACCAGAATTCTGGTTAATTTAACCAGACATTTTTTTGAGTGATAATAAGCTTATAAAATCTTAAAAAATATAAAAAAATTCTTTAATATTCTATAAAATATACTAGACTGTTCCAGAATCTTCTAGAATCCTCAAAAATATTCTGAACTCTAGAATTTTCAGAATTCTCCAGAATCATTTAGAACGCCCTAAAATCTACAAAAGACTCCCATAATCTTGAAGTATCTTCTAATCTGTTTTCAGAATATTCCAAAAATTCTGTAAACTTTTTGAAAGTTTTCAAAAGAAAAACAAATCTGGAAAAGACTAGAAGATTTTAGAAATTTATTGCAGATTGCAGATTTTAAAAGATATTGGAAATATCAGGAAGTCTCTGGAATATTCTAAAACATGTTAAAAATCTAGAATACTGAAGACGATTTAAGAGATCTCATAGAAGATATAAAGAATGTACAAATATGTGGAAAATTGAAAATATTTTAAAAGATTCTAAAAGGTTGTTGAAAAGTCCAAAAGATTTCATGAAGGATTTTAGAAAATTTTAGGAATTTCCAATTTCCAAAGATTCTGAAGTCTAAAAATTTGTAGATTTTATTAGCTTCTAGACAGAAAAGCTTTCGAGGATTTTTTAAGATTCTGGAGAATTGCAGCGGGCTCATTTCAGAAATTTGATTTGTAGAAAATTTTAAAATTCGGCAATTTTATAATTGATACTTCAACGAATGGTTAACATTTTTTTTTCGAGAATATTATAGAGTCTCTGATAATATTTTTATGATTTAATTTCTGGTTTAGTTGCATTTATCAAAAAATTAATTGAGATATTTTTTCCTCTCTTGTTAAAGGACAATGAAATTTAACATCTAAGGATGAAATATAAATTATTTTATTTGTCAATAAGATTTGAGTTTTATTCTCAAAAAGTTGCTTTTATTAATATTTAAATATGACTTCTTAGGTATTTAAAAAAATGTCCCTTTTTTTTAAAAAACAAAACTTCTTTTCCAAAAAAGAAATCCCCTATTTTCCCTCTAAAATTGAACTACTGATTCGCTGTGCTCCCTCACTGAAAAAAATAGGTTTTTGGGCCAACTACTTTAGTAGTTGGACAAACTACTGTATAGTATTTACAAGCTTTTACTAGTTGATGTAACTATTCAAATTGTTGTTGTAATAAACTGAATAGTTACGTCTACTAATAAAATAGTTGTAGAGGCATATGTTACAAGCCAAAGTAGTTGGCCCAACTAACCATTTTTTTCAGTGCTGAATAAGATTTTTTTCTCGTCACA
This sequence comes from Euceroptres primus, assembly GCA_037177015.1. NCBI lineage: Eukaryota > Metazoa > Arthropoda > Insecta > Hymenoptera > Figitidae > Euceroptres > Euceroptres primus. The sequence continues at coordinate 8,315 of JBAGKK010474153.1, forward strand.
GTTAACAGTGAAGAATCTAAATTTCAGGTCCTCGGTACAAAACTTCTTGTGGAAATGATTTTGGAGAATTTTCAAATTCCACAAACTATCATTCCGTAATAATTTTTCTACAAAAAAGCTCCTAAGTTTATAAAGCTTAGGATCTACATATAATCATAACGCAACCATTTCTTTATTCATTTTTTAAATACAAATCTCCATAATTTCTTGAAACTCTCAACTATATTTAAAGCAGTTGCCCTTTTTAAAAAAAATTCTGTGACCAGTTTTTGGTCTAAAATTAGAAACGTCACCTGGCGAAAGCAAGTTCTACTTAATGATCATGTTGCCCACCGATGGAAGCGCGAGGGATTCCGCGTTTTCATCGACTCAATCATTAAAGTCCACAAAAATCAAAAGGTACCGCCCAACTACCGACGCGAGATCTACAGCCACCACCAATTACAGAATTACCGGTACGTGCGTACCCATACAGAAGATTGACATTGTGATTGACATTGAGATTTGTAATCTTTATGGTCAATTATTTAATAGTTCGTACTGGAATTGCTGATGGATGGGGAAAAATAAATGGCTTGGAGATCAAATTTGATGGAAGCTTGTGGGAGTAAAAAAAGTTGGAACAAATTGAGAATTGAGATCGGAGCAATAAACCCATCCGGATCAATTTCAAAAATATAATCCTACGAAAATTTTACAACAGAAGTTCAGCTGGAATCCAATTTCAATTATAGAATTTATTTCAGTCGGCCAGAAAAATCAGGTCCTCGAAACAATATTAGCCTAGGAAATTAAAAAAAAATGGGACTGGACTTAAAGGCATTTGGAATAAAATATTATTTTCCGATCGAAAGTAATTTTATAAGAGAGTTAGAGGTTTTCTCAACTATAACGATTTTCCGAAGTCAGTTATCAAAAGATGCCGATTCTCAGGAACGATTTTACTTATTCGACTTGCATCAGGTTTTTGCTATTTCAGCGAAACGTTTTCCTCTCGAGACTTTCTCCCATAGTTCGAAATGATGCAAACTGTGAAGGGAACAAGTGTGTCGGTGAATATAGAAGGTATATCTGGTAGCCAGGAAATCTATCCTGCACCGGCGCCCTTCTTCGCCACGACTTTTGCTCACCGCCCTGTAATCATCGCGAGTCAGTGGCGGCGGCCGCTAATTATGTTTCATAACACTTCTTACCCCCACCTAATATCCACTCCCTTAAAGGCACCTCATTATTTATTTACATCATATTCATCCCAAAGAATACACCAAGCCCTTCGTTCATCGCTTATCCGTCTTTTCCAACTAACTCTCTTTTGTATTGCAAACGATCGTATTGCTTCCAATCGACTCTTTTCTTTTATAAATTGATCTCACTTGATTTCAGAGCTGACCTGTAATCAAGAAGCAAAAACTGAGAAGCTTAAGATGAGAATCGATTTTAGCGACCTTTGATCCAATTGAAATAATTGGAAGGACCGTTTTTCTGAGAATATTGGGAATTGAGATCTTGGTAATCAGTTTATATTCAGGCTTTAAGCCTTCCCCTATTCCCCTATTTTGTCCCTTTTTTTTAAAGATTTCTGCTTTTTATACCCTTTTTTCAAGAAATGTCTCCCTTTTTTGATAGACCAATAGAATTAATATTAGATTTATGGCCTTACGACTTATTGAGGTTATTTAAATAAGAGAACTCTGAAAATTCCTGAAACATTCTTGAAAGTTTTCTTATTTAAATACACTCAGAAAAAAATTTGTTTGATTCAACCAAAATTTGGTTGAATCAACCAAATAAATGCATTGCCAATTTCTAAAATATCTATTCTAACCTTGAAACTTAAAATATAAAAATTTGAAAATATTTGTACTTGCAATAAATATTTAAAAATTTCAAATATACCGAGATAAATATGAAAAAAGTGAAAAATGCTTTAAAATAGTGTAAGGATTCTATTTTGAAAAAGGAACCAAAAATAAACTTAAAAAACGGGACCAGCAGTGACTTTAAAAAAAAATGACTAAAAGTAGAGAAAAAGAGTCGCTGTCGCAAGCCTGAATAAATGTTGAAAAGCATTTGGAAAATGAGAAAACATTAAAAACTGCATTTTTAAATTTATCATTGAATAATTAAAAATTGGCCGAGGATATTGTTACGGAAATTTCCGTACAACTAGCATACAAGACAAAGGGGGCGCAGGCTAGTGTTACGGAAAATTCCGAAACACTAACCTCGGCCCATGTTATGTTGTGTTATACGGAAATTTCCACAATAACTAGAGTTAGAGACTTAAATACTAGAATTAGAGACAAATAAAAGTTTAAAATTCAAGCATTCGAAATTGTCAGGGTGACCAGGGAAAACCTGGAAATAATAGAAAAGTCAGAGATTTTTGAAGAAAACTTGATAAAGTCAGAAAATTTCTGTAAGACGAAATTTAAGTAAATAAAAATTTATCACAATCCACTTAAAATTGTAAATTTGACCAATTTGCATATTTGCTTTGCTTTATTCCGGATATAAAAGATGGGTTACTAAGAAATGTGAAAATTCAAATCCTGAACATAAAATATTCATGATTAGAGAAAATAAAAAATTTATCAGTGAAAATTTGGGGAATTTAAAAAATAAAATTTTACGGACACCCATATTGGGCATTTCAATATCAAAACTATCAAAATTGACCAATAATTGTAAATTTGAAGTGCTTCAAATTTAAAGAGTTGCAAATCGAACGCCTTAAAAATCGTATAATAAAATTCGATATGTTTTTTCTACTGCAGATTTAAAAAATTCATTATCATCTTCGGGTTTTTTTGGTCTCAAAAAATTCCTGTCCCTTTTTCGCTTTACATAATAAGAAGGTACAAATTAGCGAAAAGATTATATTTAATATGATTTATTCCCCTATTTTTCCCTTATTTTGTGAAAAAATCGCTCTATTTTCCCCTTTTTGAGAGCATTTTCTGCTGTGAAGCCTGATTATATTTTCACATTGTCGAGGAAAAAATTGTTACTTCGACAAATCCAATTTCAATTTAAAATAATTTATCGTTTTGAATTCTGTGTAGTAGTTTTTAAAATTAAATTAAAGTAACTTTTTGCTCCAGGATAAGAGAAGCTGCGAAAGGAAGTAGAATTAATAGAGATTGGGAAAATCAGAGTTCCAGATTAGATGAACTCTCATTACATTCTGTCCCTCTCAATTGAGTTTGGGATTAGCTATACTCCTTGAAACGCGTGGGTGCCAACTGGGATCGCGTGTTTCGCTTCGACCCCTTGAGAATTTCTGAGTAGACATCGTTTACCCAGGAAATTGGTAGCACTTCTGCGACCCAACGATTAAATGGTTTTAGTAGATATCTCGTGCGACAGTGCGATAAAATTCTGGTAGGCTTTGTTCGAGAAAATTGGGCTGCAGCCGGTTCTGAGACTTTTTAATTAAGAATCTGTCGCAGAAACTCCTAATGTCGAATTAAGTGACTTCGCCAAGAAAAATGATCCTCTGATTTATATAAATTATTCCTTGGAGCTTCAAATGGAAATCCATATTTATTGCCTTTGGAATAAAATTTCCGACCATCCTTTCTTGGGCAAAATTATTTTCTTTGTTTATTCTCAGTTTTTTGGTTTATTTCTTTGTTTCAATTCTCTTTCAAAATTTTAATAAACAATTATGAAAGGGAGTTTAGAAGCGATTAAGTGTTTTAATCTCGGATTTGGAAAGTGCTTTTGTATTAAAAGAGGTTTTGAAAAAAAATTTCAAAATCTTTGATTTACAAAGCTTTAAGTTGATAATTTTTCGTTTTAAAAGTCTTCCAGTTTATCTCTGAACTTGAATCAAATATAAGAGTTAAAAAAAAGTTCTTCCTCTTGCAAAATATTTTCGACAGTTCTGAAAGCTGGTATTTGGCTGGCTTTTATGTTTCACGTGCTCTTTTCCATGAAAACAAAATATTTGACTTTCCGAATATCAGTAGGCAATGTTATTATCTCTGTCTCTACCAAGAAAACATCCGATCGATTTTGAAATTATTTACAAAATCTTGTATTATTATTTCTTGAGTGGGAAGAAATAATTCCAGTGGAACTTTATGAAAGTTAAAAATAATCTCCATAGTTAGTTGAAATTTAAAAGTGTCTCAATTTCAAGTCAAACATGAAATCCAAACTTTTCTACTTCATTGTTATTTATTATCCCATCTATCAAAATTATCATACTCCAACAGCCTTTAAAAATATCCAGATCCCTGAAATAAAATTTTTAAATGAAACTCAGGAGACAGCTTTTCTCACAAAACTCCACCTAGATACCTAGAATTATTTATCATGACCAAGATTATCGTAAAAGTGTCTTACAGAAGATAATCTTCACCACATATCTCATAATCTTTATTTTTAACTCCATCAGCAAAAATAACTGCCCATTTTTTTCCAGGCATCAGCCATTCCCAGGTCACTAATCTCATAAATCAACCTGGGGCTCTAATCCGCAAAACTCAAAACAATAAAGACCCTAAGGAGGACTTTAAAATCATCCAGGATTTCTGAATAATTCATAATACCCAGTGCATCGAAAATATTCCAAAGACGAGCATTTTCCAAAGAGCAGAGTTGTTCCACGTGACACCAACCTCAATTCAAACATCTTTCTGCGACGTGCACATAACTGTATATTTATATATATACCAAATATATATACCAAGCACCAGAGGAATCAGGAATGGAATGAGAGTATCCCTTATGGCTATCTGTGGAAGCGGCAAGCTGGTGGAATCCGAAGAATGAATTGGAGTCCACGTGACACGATAGCTATATACAAGAAAAGGACTAGCATGTCGGTACCATATAGAGTCGAATTCGGCGACATATGCGTACGTGCACAGAGGCAATATGGAGAAAGGATATATACGAGGATATATATATATATATATATATGGATATATCCACCCTGGTCGAAGAGACCGCGAGAGACCGTCCGCAGGCCACAGCTTGCGGGTATATGGCAAAACTGAGCGCACCCCACGAATGTTAACGCGCCGCATTAGCCTGGTATTGGTTAGAACGATGCGGTACCATCTCGCAATAATTCTGATAACGCAGCATGTTGTCATGTCGACCGGCATACGAAATATCCTCCTCCTCCTACACTTCCACCTTCTCTCGCATCCCTGGTACTGCGACTGTCTTTATGCGAAGACGGAGAGAATCCGCACATTATATCTTGCGATCCCCTCGGTTCTACAATCTACATTCTACCATAACGCACCCCTTATTCTGTAAATATAGGAGTCGACTTTGAATTCTGGGGTCGCCTAGTAAAGGAAAAAATATGGAGGAAAGTTTAAGAATGGTGGCATGTTTTAGGGTAGCAGGGAAGCTGGATGAATTTTTGGGAGAAATGTGGTTGTGTTTTTGCGGTTGGAGGTAAATGGACTGAGAGAATCAAATTTTTGAAGAGAATATTTTTGGAGAGATTTAGGGTCTAGGGGATTATTTTGATGTGTTGAGAATGCTTAGAATTTTATTTTATTCTTTTATCATTTATTAATCTTTTATTTATCTTTTATACTCCAAAAAGAAATTTGGATCATTCAACAAAACCGTTTGGTTGATTTAAAAAAGTATTTGGGTCAATCCACTGATTTTCGTCTAAACCATGTTGCGACCATATTTAAAAAAATATAATCTTAAAAAATTATTAACATTGGTCTACTTGGAGTTGATTTTTCATTTTATAATGTATGAATTATTTATATTTTATTCGTAAATCGTTTTAAAAGGTGCTTGGGTGTTGGCAAAATGGCCCTTTCAACACATATTTAAAAGTCTTTTTTTATTTTTAAAAAATTAAATTTATTACCCAAAAACAGGTTATCCTGATGACATAAGTGAGTATTGTATATACATTTGTAATACTGCGCTTCATTTAAGGTCCAATTTCGTAGTGACGAATTCTTTAAACTAGAAAACTATTCAAAGTTACTCTGGTGGTGATACAGCGATAGATAGCACTTTAAATTTTTTATTCTATTGCTTAAATATTAATTTTAAATAAAAATAATAGATAAAAAATATATTTGAAGTGGCATGTCAAAATGTGCATTTTTACAGATAATCAAAACTTCACTGTAGAAAAAATTCTCTAGATACAATTTTGAAACTCATCAGGAGAATTGTTCCCCCAAATCTGTTTCCAATTCCACTGGAGAAGACTCCACAATTATTTTCATTTAATAGAAATGAATCCGGGAAATTCGAATAAAAGGTTATAAATAACACTTTTCACTAACTCGTAACTTTTTCTGGGTAACTTGAAAAATATAGTACTTGGATCATACCTAAGTTTCGTCAAAACCCTTCCAAAAATTTCACAGGGGTACTTTGCTTAGTTCTTAAATTAATTTAATTCAAAAATTCACTCGTGAAAAGTTTCTGTTGATAAAATGAAATGATAAGTTGAAATTTAAACTGAAAGAACAATTTTATTAAGGTGTGAATCACATTAATTACATTAACTTTATTTTTAAAATATTCTGATTCTTATTCTTTAAAATGTAACAGATGTTTATAATAAATTTTAAATGTCGTTCGAGCTCAAACATATAATATTTCTTTATAATTATAATAACCATAGGGTGATTTTTCTACCATACATAATCCGTCGAATAAATTTTAAAAATAAATCAATCTTAAATTTCGATGTACACGCTACATCTAGTTGTCCAACATAGCCTAAGTATGATTACACTTACTCAATTAAAAAGCATGGATACCTGTGAGCTTGGATAAAAACAGAGTCTAGAAAAAATGTACACAACTTTAAATCCACAAGAATAATTACGAAAATGAAAGCAATCAATCCTTTTTAATAATAAACGAATGCGTCGCGTGATTGATTTCCTTCTTTTTAACTTTTTTCAAACAGAGCGTCCTATCAGGGATATTCTTAGGATATTTTACAGATATCTTATAGATATTAAATTTCAATTCTGATATTCCAGGGCTATCCCTAAGATATCCCAACAATACTGGAATTTCAACCCTGTAAGATATTACCAGATATGACTTTAAATATCCTAAGGATATCCCGTGGATATCTTGGGATGTAAATGGGACCTAAAAGGGATATACCATCGATATTCTTTACTGCGAGGGGTGCTGTTTAGGTATAACCTTTTATTCGAATTTCCCGGATTCATTTCTATTAAATGTAAATAATTGTGGAGTCATCTCGGATAGAATTGGAAAAAGATTTGAGGGAGCAATAAACCTGGAAAGTTTCTAAATTGTATCTAAAGCAGGGTGTTTAGCGGACCGGGAAATCGGGAAAAACCCCGGGAATCTGGTTTCACCAGGAGAAAACCGGGAAAACCCCGGGAATTTTATTTCAGATCAGGAATTTTTTAATTTAAAGGTAAAATCTACTTATTTTCACTTTATTTACGGCTTTTTGAAAAGGGGAAAAAATAAATTTCGAAAATAAAAATGAACATTAACTTTTATTTTTACAAAAATGTAAAAAAAGTGTATAATTTAATGTTTAAGATAGGGAAAAAATGCTAATGTGTTTATTTCGTGAGAAATTATTAATTATCTAGTATAATATACACGTTTATTTCCATATTCTTCAGTTTCGACCTTTTGTCAATTTTATATGTATTTTTTTTCTTGTGAAAGGTCCAATTAATTTATTTATTGATAAAGTCCGAAACGTTGCCTATCAATACTAAAGATGTTTTTATTAATTGGACCTTTCACACGAAGAAAATACATATAATATATACGTTATTGTGAATAAAAAATGTAAAATAGGTCAGGAAAATGAAAAATTTGGTAAAAAAAAACCGGGAATTTCAAATGGCCTGATCGCTAGACACCCTGTAAAGTATTTTTTCTGCAGTGAAGCAGATATCTGTAAAAATACACATTTTGACATGCCACTTCAAATATACTTTTTTAGCTATTATTTTTATTTTAAATTCATATTTAAGCAATAGAATAAAAAATTTAAAGCGAATCTATCGTTGTATCATGACCAGAGTAACTTTGAATAAATAGTTTTCTAGTTTAAAGACTTTTAAATATGTGTTGAAAGGGCTGTTTTGCCTACAACCAAGCACCTTTTAATACGATTTACGAATAAAATATAAATAATTCATACATAAAAAATTAAAAATCAACGGTAAATGGACCCATCTTATTAATCTTTGAAGATTATATATTTTAAAAATATGTTCTCAATTTGATTTAGACGAAAGTCAGTGGATTGACCCATTTTAGTTAAGTCAATCTAATTTTTGTTCCCAAATTTTGGTAGAGAATATTTGTGGAGAAATTTAGGGTGTAGGGGATTAATTTGGTTTGTTGAGAGTGCTTACAGTGTAGCTAAAGGTCAGGAAATTCTGGCAAGTCAGGGAATTTAAAAATGGTCAGGAAATACCTTTAAAAAGTCAGGGAATTTTTTTTTGAGTCAACAAACTATAATAATGTTTCAATAGCTATAATTATAACTTAACAATTACAATTATATCATTATATTACAAAATTATAATATTACAGGGATCGCAGTCAGTCCCCTATTCTCTTTTTTCCCTATTTTCCCTCTTTCCCCTATTGTTCTCAAAAAATTTCCTAAAATCACTTTTTTAGAGTTTCATTCCTTTTTCCCCCTTTTTCCCCATTTTATATTCAAAGTTCCAAATAATTTTCCAAGATTATGAAATTTTCAAATAGATTTCAATTTGTATGTCCCTCGATGTTTATTCGATGTTCCTAAAACATTTTCGACCTACTAAGAGGATTACAGCACATATGGTGGTCTACTTTATTAGTCCATACAGAAAAAGTAAAAAAAAATTACAGTTAGGCATACCTTTTTTGTAATTAAGTAGTCAGTTTTTACCCTCCCTACAGTGTCCCTCCCTAC
>JBAGKK010474264.1:0-17236 GCA_037177015.1 Euceroptres primus
TGATTATTGAATATTTTCAATGCATCAAAACTGATGCACGTTTAGCGATTTGCGATGGTTTAGGAAAAGAATTCAGAGGTACGTGATAGGCTTCGTGTGCAACGTTGCCGTGAGCGTCTTCACTTCTGCGACCATTGCAGGGCGGTAGTGTGTATGCGTGTACACAACCTGTAAGAGTGAGGGTACAAATCCAGGCAGGTCGAACTTTTGTCTGAGCCAGCCTTCCCACAAATACTTTAACAGAAAGAAAACCCCAAAATTTTGATTGTGTTTGTGAAGTTCCGGTCCAGGTAAAAACCCTTATCAAACACTTTATTCTGTCAAACAAAGGACAAAAATCAGGAACTTTATAATCATTTCTATAAGTGGAATTCAAATTACAATAATTTATTGTAAAAATCTATATATTTTATATATAATAGAATAGGAACAATATTTCCTTTATTGTATTTTTTGGAACAAAATGAGAACATTCGTAAATTAAATGTTAGTTATAGGAAAAATTAAACTTTTAAACTTTATTGCACTTTATATTATAAATAAAGCCGATATGACCTTTATTTTATAAGAGTTTCGGTTTCTGTGAATCTGTTATTATGGATTTAAAATAACGGTTTTGGTTTCGGTTTCGGTTTTTAAAATATTTTTTATCGATTTCGGTTTCAGCTTTTTGGTTTTTAAAAATACCGGTTTTTTTCGGTTTTGGTTTTACTCCCTGGAAATCATATATTTCGTTTCTAAAATATCGTTTCCGTCCATTTTTTCCATTTTCTTAATATTATTTTTTCTCAATAGTTGTTTATAATCACTCTGAAAAATGTTTGTTTGAATTAAACAACAAAATTTGTTTGAATTCATATAATTGAAAGAAAAATTTTTTTTGCTTCAATTAACAAAACATTGATTTAATTTTAATAAATGAAAAATATCCACTTTATTTATTGAAATAAATAATTTGTTTGGTACAATTTGTTTGATTTATATAAAAGATTTGCTTAAATTAGATCCATTGGAGTTTACATGAATATTTGTCTGATTAAAATAAAAAAATATATACTACTCCACCGCTTTATTTACGCCCGGTATACGAGTTCCAGGAATTCTCGCCGATGGTGAGGGCTCCAAGGGGATGAGAAAGCTAAGTTCGGAGCTCAGCAGAGTTTCACAAGTACCGTAGTTACAAAGCGGGCAGAATCTTAAGCGGATAACTTCGTCAGTTCGTTTTCAGTGTTTTGGTTATGCGTTATATATAATGATAAATAATAACTAGATAAAACTTAAAATAAAAGCAAATGTTAAACTTATATTTAACAAATATTTTTCACTCGTGACAAAAATTAAACAGAAATGGTTCATACGGTCCTGACTTGTTTACTTTGAGTGACCTTCAATTTTATTCGGAGGCGATTCAGATTATCCCCGAAACCCGCACTAAACCGGGGGAGCAGTGTAATCCTCAAAATGGAGATGCGATAGTTTATTACACGCGTCACGATAGAGCGTTAGCATTTTCCAAATACTATGGCTTTTCGACGACGTTTTGCTTGCAGTTTTCTAGTTTGGTGCAAGAAGCACGTGCAAACTTGCATTTTAATTGCAGGGCCAGTGAAAGCGGAAGGGCCTAAGTGCTTGCAGATGTGAACGAGCAACGAGGCTCGCCGTCTCCCTCATACGCACTATAGTCTCTCTCCCTCGCTCTACTGGCCTACGGTACTATGCATTTATGCAAGGTCAAGCCTAGTCCAAGTTTCTCCAATTATGAAAAAAACCCTTCTAAGACCCTTCTAGAAACTTCTAGCAAGGCCCATTAGCTGTTGAAAGGACGAGCTCCTTGCACTGGAGCACAGTCAGTCTTGTAAATCGGGAAAATAAATACTTAGTAAATACCATCTCCGAGCTCGTCTCTACCCTCGAAAACTTCTAACTCTCTTAAGTCTCTAAACTCTCCAGAACTGCTTTCCAAAATGAAAACGTAGTAAGTCGCAGTTTCCATAAGGTCGACAGTCGAAAAATCACACGGATTACTCACAAATAGTTGACCCTTTTTTTGGCTGTTTTTTTTTTTTGTTGGGTCCTGATGTCACAGACGAAGCGACCTTCTCTCAGCTAAAACGCAGGTCAGTCACGTTCACTTCAACTTTTCTTATTCTTTCATGCTTTCCCTGGGTTTCCCTGTCAAATTATGAACGGTGGGTGATATTTCTATATCCAGACGATCATACACAACGTATACAGTGAAATGAGTTACTTCAACTAATGTTACTTGTTTTTTACTCAATTGTAATTTTTTTTTCGTAATTAACTGTATATCTTTTTATTAACTCAATACAATTTTTTACATTATATGTTTATCCTGAGTATATTATGCATTATTAAAATACTCTTAAATCTACGATTTAAAACTTTGACAAGGATAATGAGGGTAAATAAAATGAATCGGAAGATTTAATTTATGAAATTTTCAAATTATTTCAATTTTTTATTTTAAATTATTTTAATTGTAATTAAATTGTAATAAAATTAATACAATACGAAAGCTGTATTAATTATGTTAATATGTGTGATTTACAATAATTCTGATGTGTACAATATCCATACAATACAATACATTTTTTTGTAATACTTTTTCTAATATTTGTACATTATTTCTGGTCAATATTATAAGAAAAGAATTAGAATTTTTATTCTTTCTACAAGTGCGCAAATTATGGTCATTTTTAAAAACCGATAATAATTCATAATAAAAATAAAAAGTTAACAAAAATTAATTTTTACCGACAACTGAGTCATGATTTTTTGAAAAACATTTCGATGAAGTGTTGAGTTTTTAAATGAAATTTCTCTAATTCAAGTGGAGAATCGAGCTACCATAGAATTGTATTAAAACATTATTTTAAAAATGTGTCATTGTTTTTCTCAATCGCTCAAAAAATCTATAATCTATAATCTTCCCTACTTTCCAGAAGGACCTTCGGGAACTTTCTATCTTCCCAACTCTCCAGAAGGACCTACGGGAATCTTCTACCTCCCTAACTTACCAGAAGGACCTTCTGGAACTTTCTCTCTTCCTGACTTCCCAGAAGGACCCTTGGGAACCTTCTATCTCCCCAACTCTCCAGAAGGGCCTTCGGAAATCTTCTAACTTCCCAACTTTCCAGAAGGAACTTCGGGAACCTTCTATCTCCCTGACTTTCAAGAAGGACCCTCGGGAACCTTCTATCTCTCTGACTTTCCAGAAGGACCTTCGGGAACCTTCTATCTCCCTGACTCTCCAGAAGGACCTTCGGAAACCTTCTACTTCTCTACTTTCCAGAAGGACCCTCGGGAACCTACTATCTCCCAACTCTCCAGAAGGAACTTTGGGAGCCTTCTATTTCCCAACCTATCCAGAAGGACCCGCGAGAATCTTCCATCTCCCAATCTCTTCGGAACGACCCTCGGGAACCTTCCGTCTCCCTTACTCTCCGGAAAGACCCTCGGGAACCTTCCCATATCCCCAATCTCGCTGGAAGGACCCTTGAGAACCTTCCATTTCCCCAATCTCTCCAGAAGGACCCTCGGGAACCTTCCGCCTCCCTCACTTGCCAGAAAGACCCTCGGGAACCTTCCAACTCCCATCACTCGAACGCATCGACACGACCAAACCACACCAGAAGAAAACCCAAAAAAGGTGCAGTCGAACAAGTTCCTTAGAAAAACGGTAGGAGCGCAGAGCGGTTTTTCTCACAAAAAAGACTACAATTTTACTGCATATAAAGGTATGTGCCTGAAATTTGTGCACAACCCGTCAGGTAGTTTAAACGAAGTGGTGTCTTGCATTTAATACTTCTTAACCACAAAATAAAATATTTTTTAAAATTATTTATAAAATTGCATAAATTTTAAAAAACCAAATCTTTACTTCATTTAAAACAAAAAATATGTAAAGGAAAAAAAAACTTTATTTAATTTGAACAAGAAATTTATTTGATCTGAATAAAAATTTATTTACATCCAATAAAGAATATCTTTGATTCAAACAAACATTTGTTTGACACTATATCAATGAAAACTTTTTTTGATTTAAACAAAATTTGTTTAAATTGACCAAACTTTTTTCTGAATTATAGACAAAAAATATAATTGCAGAAATAATAATTATGATAAATACAAATTGTTTTAAACATCCGAACTTCGAAGCATTTATTTTTAGGTGCTCTTTAAATCTAATCCAAGGAGTAAAACCGAAACTGAAATAACCGGAAAACCCGATTTCTACGAATCGATTATTAGGAATTTAAAAATGACGGTTTCGGTTTATAAAAAATTTGGTTTCCGCTTTCGGTTTTACATTTTCGGTTACTTTAAAACTCCTAATAACCGAGTCCTAGAAATCGTTTTTTTCGGGTATTTCGGTTTCGGGTTTACTCCCTGATATAATCTGTTAGGATTTTCTTTTTGTGTGTAGACTAAAAAAGAAATGGATTTTCTAGCTTTCTCTCTGCAATTCCTGAATCAATGTCTGTTACTTTTAAGTTAAAAACTGCAAGGGATGATTTGTTTTATGATTACTTTACTTATTTTTTGCAATCGTTTTTTTTTATTTTTTTTTTTGTTTCAACAAAGACTGAAAAGAAATAAAAAGGACGTACATATTGCGTGGGATAATAAAATAAAATATCAATGACTGGTTCTTACTAGACAGGAAAGATGACGAATCGCACAAGAGGGAATGTAAAAGCGAAAAAGCGAAAAGTATCAGGGAAAAAAGGGATGAAATTTAGAGCGTCTGAGAACTCGGCCTCTCGAAAATACCGTCGCACTCTCGTAAGCAATTACATAGCGATCGAGTGAAATAGCACACATACGTATATACATATAAACTTGGGAAGAACTGAGGGTAAGGATTACAGTGAAAGACATTGAGAATCGTCTTCCTAAAAGCCTGAACTATTTCGGCACAATTTATTTCTGGTTAAAACACCACGTTGGGCGACCGTGAACCGTTTCGTAGTTACGTATGGGGTCGAAACAACCCCTTGGCAAAGCGGCGAACACGAGCAAGAAGAGAATTTATAGGTCGCATTGCGGCTCCGAAAACGTCCATGGCAATCCTGGGGTTGAGGTGGCGAAAAAAAACTCGTTGAATAAATTTAAACCCCAAAATAGCGCCATGCTTCATTCGCCGGGAAACAACGACAAGGGTGACACATGCGACAGTAGTTTCAGTGCAGCTTGCGTGGTAAACATGTCAATTTTGTATTCAAATTTGACATTCGCAAAACTAGATTTATCCAATGTAAAAAATTATAGTTTAGAGGTTTGTCAGAGAATCCTGTTTTTTTTGCCTTGAAAATCTATATTAAAAATGAAAGTATTTTTGAAGTATTTCTAAAGAGTGGTTTTTTTATTTTTATATTGTTTTACTTACAAAGAAAGTAATAAAGAGTGACAAAAATATTGTATAACGCTATAATTATCTGCAAAATATTTGGTTCATTTGAACGTACAAAACTTCAAGTTCATAAAAAGATTCGAATTGATATGTGCCTGAAGTTCTGAACGTTCAAATGAACGAAAGTTTTTTCTTAGCTCAAATTTATCCTGAAATATTGTTTCAATTACAAATAAAAGGATCATGAGGTTTTTTATTATTACATTAGTTTCTTTGCTAATAAACCAATATTTTAGAACAAATTTGAGTTTAAGATGAAATCAAATAAAAATTTCATCCATCTGAACCTTCCGAATTTCAGGTACATTGAAATGATGCACTTATAAAGTAACTCAATATTTAAATTTTACTTAGATTCTATTTATGTCACTTATTGAACTCTCAACAAAAAAGAACCACTGAATGACAAATTATTCTCGTTGAATTTTTCAACTGCTCAGTTATTTATTTATTAATTAATAAATTTTAATTGTTTTTGGCCTTTTCATCAAGAGGTCGATGTACAAGATATCTGCATAAATTGACTCTCCTCTGATGAAATAAAATTTGTATTAATAGCCGTAAAAGGCCAAAAACAAATAAAATTTATGTAATATACTAAAAAACGGCAAAAATAAATCAAATTTATTAATTAATTAAATAATTAAGAGTCTTTATCAAAATATTTTAACTCTAATTTATGTGCGAGGCAGATAACAAGTTCAAATCACTTTCCTCGAATCAAGTAATGCCTTCTTCTTAATCAGAGTTCTCAACTTGAGAGGTTTTTACTGGAAAAGCCAACCAGTTTTTCAGTGCATTTTATGGCAGAAGTCTGTGGACTTTAAAGGAGATCCAGGATTGAATTCTGAAGAACTGTTTGGAAGTAAGAAATAAAATTCAAAGTAGAAAACAGCTTGGAAAGTTCCCAATGTGTTTATAGCTTCTCTCCCGCGGCTTTTTAATCTTAGAAGGAGAAAACGTTGAGATAAAAGAGCATAAAATACCATCATCTTGCATTCAAATTGTACTTGAAATTGTGAATTAAAAAGTTCTATCATCATTCGACTATTTTTTTCACAAAAGCTTTAACAGACAATCTCATTATGTTCTTGAAATAGTGAACTTTCACATAAACAATATTTTGATTTGGCTTCTTTTCAAATTCAAAACAGATCTGAACGATCAAATTCAAATTTTAAATTTCTTCTAAGATATAGGTTTATTTATAAAGAAAATATTGTAATGATAAAAAAGATGTGCTTGAAGTTTTGAACATTCAAATGAACGAAATTTTTATGTAATTTTCTTTGAACTCAAATTTGTTTTGAAATGTTGGTTTCTTTACAAAAAACTAATCTAATAATTAAAACAAGCTAATGACCCTTCTCATTTGTAGTTGAAACAATATTTCAAGATAAATTTGAGTTAAGAAAAAATATTTCGTTCATTTGAACGTTTCATTTGAACGTTTAGGTGCATTAAAAAAGCTCATGAAGCTTCTTTTTTTTGTAGTTCTTGTTTAAACGTTTTGGAAACTTCAGATTCGTAAATGGAATTTTTATAGGTAGCGTAATATTGTTTAGGCAATATTTTTAAAAAATTTGTAGAGCAGAATTACAGTTACGAACAAATAATTTACAAATTAATTTAACAAATATTTATTTAGTTATAAATTCTTACATCAGGTGCAATCCTTTGATAAACTTGGCCTAATATAATGTGAACGCATTCTTCTTAAGTGGGAGAAGGTTAACGTGATCTTACGTAGTAATGATAATGTTAAATTGAGGAATTTAATTTAGTGGGAGAGACATGAGAAGAAAGGAGATGACAGTCGTTTCTCGAAACTTCTAGCTGAGTTTCATTTTCTCGCCATCTCGTTTTCTCCTCTCTCGGTCTCTCTTTATATTTGTCTCTTTCTCTCTCGGGCCCTTTCACCTAATCTCTCTGGAGGGATGATGCTGGAACGTTTGCTCGACAAGGGCAAATCATATTTTTGTCTAGAAACTTACCAACGAACGTTCTAGTTTCCTTCTTTATCGTATAACTAGACGCACTCTCAGCTGCGTAGTTCCAGTATTTCGTCAACCCTCGATTCATGATCCAACTAGCATGGTCTGATCACTGGGCGGTTCAGAATCGTCCGAATTGGAGCTCCTCCATTCGCCTCCATTTTGAATTGGTTGTATCGCTACATTTAAAAAATACAATTCTCAGCAGTTACTTTCTCTCAGTTTAAAATTTTGTTTCAAATTTAGAAAAAAGAGATATGGATCTGTAGAAAATGCAAACTTCGAGAAAGCAACACTTGAACAACATGTGAAATGGATTAGAAATGCTCTTTCAATATTTTATTTTAATTAACTTCCGCGAAATTGTTTAAAATATATAATCAGGGAAAATTTTCTTCTTTTTGAATAATGTCTTACATCAGGGTGAATATTAAAACAGGTTAAAACATTTTTCTTTTAAATCAATGTGCATTTTTTCTATCATTATAACAAAGTTATTTTTTCAAGAATTTCAATTCATTTTTTTTTATTTATAAAATAACAACCTTCTGTTATTCTACAGAAATTTTATAAAAACACCAAATTCCCTGTTATCGACGAGAGAGCACTTTTTTCATGGATTACATTTACGGCTGGCAGATTACATTGTAATAGTTTAGTTTAAATCTCGAATCTGAGATGAACCTGCAATGACCGTTTTTTTTTATTTTTACTACTTGTATTAACTCTTTGACTTCCTCTGAGTACGGCAATTTTAACTGTGGATTTTGTGACTAATATGATTTCCCATATTATATGATTCATTCCAAAGAAATTTTGTGATTAGAATTATCGTCCATAAACTGTGATTAGGTTTTCTTTTGTTTGCTTTCCGGATTTTATAGTAAAGAAGTTTATTGTGACTAATTGTTCTTTGATTCATTCATCACTACCAGTTCTGTGGTCAACAACTGTTGAACAGATAATAATGCATAAATATGATATCTAGTCCGAGTTGAGATCATGCTTACATCAGTAAAATTGGATCCTAAATGACCTTAGAATGCACCTAATCTTGAAACAAAACTTTTAGGAATTGCATTTTTATACAGCTCGAGCAGTAGGCAGGAGTAGGGATGACGCGCAGAAAACACGAAACTTTCGAGGCGTTTTCTGCGCGTCATCCCCACTCCTGCCTACTGCTCGAGCGCTCTGTCAGTTCTGCTTTCCGAGCCCTCAATTTAGAAATCTAAAAATTTATATTCACTCAAATTTTTTCTTTAACTTTTTTTTTCTATATCACCTTTGTTTAAATATACTTTTTTACATATTTATTTATTATTCTACTATTTTACATAGTGGAAACTTACAGGGGCTTTATAAATAATCCGAAAAAGATTATCCTCAATGTGTATTCGCAGAATAAACATTTGAACAATGATTAAGCCAAGAATTAAGTATGAGCTAAAGAAGTAGAAATTTTAATACACTCGAATCTCGGTTTAAGATGGGTTTTGGATGGTTTAAGATGGTTTAAGATGGGTATAAGATGGTATTGCCTATCTTAAACCGGGATAGTCCTTGAGCGCCTCTGAACACACAATCAGGGTCGAACGAACCATTTTCAGTCGGAATAATATGAATTATGTAGGAATATTATGAATTATATAACTGAATTATGTATTCATGTAACTATTTTACCATAAGGGGGCTTCCATAAACTACGTAGCCTATTTGGCTATAGTGCGATACACTCGTATCTCCCTCTAGGGTCTAGGCCAAGCAACTGAGAAAGACACGAGTTTACCACACTATAGCCAAAAAGGCTGTGTAGTTTGTGGAAGCCCCCTAAGGGATGAAAATTCTTAAATGACCATGAAAAATTAATGGGGAAAAAAAATTATCAACGTGTTTTTAAAAATAAATGCAAAAGGAGAATTGATACTTTCGCTCTGTTGCTGCGGTACTGCTTGACTACTACTCGACGACCGTAATCCCTCTCTACCCTCCGACCCGCGCAAATACGGTGTAACGAAATTCTAGGAACATCTTAAACCGGGATATATTAATCTGGGATTCGAGTGTATTTATTCAGAGGTATATGGGCATTAATTAAATTTCGAATCACCTACAAGTTACCCGACTTATTATTACTTTAATATTGTTATTAAGAAGACAGTCGTTGACTGTCTTCTTAATAACAATATTAAAATGTTCTGCATTCTAAAATGCCCGAGTCGACACAACATTCGTATCGCCCTCCAGAGTGTCAGTTTGACACTCCATTTTTCTCCGTGTAGGATAAGAAAGTCGATTCTATTCGAAAATATTTTTAATACAGAAAGAGGCGTCTTGGTTATTTTAAGTCGAGTAGAAAAACAGGTTTCTGGCGACTCACTACACATTGTCAGAGATTTAGAATTCTTTTTTACATCTTCCCTGTTGCGTAAACTCCAACAAACAATTCGTAAAATTTTGTGTTTTTCGGACTGAAAAGAAAAACGGCTAAAACTAACATTCAGTGCGGATCTACTCAAAATTTGAGATAAAGGAATAAATTATTCTGAAATTGTTTTTAGAGTTTTTTCATTTTTTAGAGAAAATTTGTTTGGTTAGAAAAAAAGTATCCATTATAAGGTAGTAAATCGCAGTTTGTTCCCCTTTCTAAAAACGTAATAGCGATAGTAGCAGTCGAGATCAAAGACTGACCCTGAACTTGTATTATTCGGCATGAGGTTGAACTCAAGGACAACTTAAAGGCGACAGGGCGAGATTTATTCATCGTAAATTTTTATTTTGATTCAAATTATTTAATCTATTTTCCAAACTTGAAAAACACATGGTACGAAAATCTCGATTCATTGTTGCCTCTAATTCTGTTTTTCGGATAGTAATTGGAATATTCTACTGATTAGATATTTTAGTTTTTCTGTTTTAATATCGCATTGGAGTAATTTCTGTTCATATATGTATAAGACTTTATTTAATTATTACTTGACTTCTTGCTTGACTAAAAGCGGTTTATACTATTCATTTTCAATTAATTTTATGTTTATTTATATTTTATACATTTTTTTTGGCCTCAAAGTTATTTCGGAATCATGAAAGGGAGCTTCTTTAGATGCTCCCTTCAGGGGAATTGTCAGGACCAAAATTTTACTAAAATACTTATTTTACACATTCTTTTTTCCTGTGGCAATTATTACTTTGAAATCCCTTCTACAATTGTCATAAAATAAACTTTCATAAAAGGAATCATGACCAAACAACAGAAGAAAACTTGCCGAGCGCTAATGTTTCCTAGTAATATAAAAAATGATGAAACTTTTAATCTCTGTTTTTTAGACGATTCATTATCATATTTTCAACGAAAACCACGAGTGTGAATAATCAACCGAATGCTAAGATCATCCGTAGTTTGTTTGCGTTGAAAATGTATATTTTTGTATGTCCGGTCAGCGAATAAAAAAGCGAAACTTAAAATTGAAATCGCACCGATAATACTTACGCGACTTGGTAAACAGAAATAAAGATTCGGTATTATAAATAGCGGACGTGGATAAATGCGTCATGTAAAAAAAGAGAATATAAAAGAAATACTCGATCGACGATGAGCGACCTTCACACGTTGACCCACACTTGTTGGGGTCCCAATGTGTAGGAGAATTGTAGTCTGTGGGCCACATGACAGAGTGGCAAAGAGCTCATATGTAGGTACTCACCAATCCGTGACTAGATGTTTGCAAAATTTATGTAAATGTATTGATCGTATAAGGATGGGCAGTTCAGAACTCGTTGTGCCTTCACGACTGACCCGCACCTACTTAATATTCATGAGCTGATGTATTTTTAAAAATATATATTCCTTTCATGTGTGTATGTTTTCTTATTGTTGATTTCACACTCTGAGAACGCACCTATATATGTATAGTATAAAGTATATACTACATCAGGTTCAACATTAATATATCACAAATGTGTCGCTAAATTAGAATTTTTAATTTTCGTTCCCCTATTTCGCATACGAAATGGGTGTTATTAAACGATATTATGAACTGGGTTCCTTTTTTGTCTTGAATCATGATTACACAATCTTCTTTTCGTAACGGCTAAATTCGAAGCTGCGGTGAAGCAGGTAGATCTCATTTAAAAATGCAAGTTTTTTGTGAGTTAAAAAAACATGCTAGTTTTTGCTTCCTGGGGTCAATAATTGAGGGCTCGGAAAGCAGAACTGAACGAGCGCTCGAGCAGTAGGCAGGAGTGGGGATGACGCGCACGAAAATTTCGTCGCGTTTTCTGCGCGTCTTCCCCACTGCTGCCTATTGCTCGAGTGCTCGTTCGGTTCTGCTTTCCGAGCGCTCAATTATTCAATCATTAAAGTGATTTATTGAAGATCGACAATTGTTCTTAGAAAGAGATCCACCATGTTTCTTCAAAAATTCTTTTCTAGAAAATTGGAAATAATAGTAATTTAAGGCACAAATAGAAGCTAAACTGAGATCGTTTTTATGTTTAATTTTACGTGTCATAAATGAAACTTCAGATTTAATTCTATGAGGAAAGCAGCAATAAAGAGAAAAATAGTTCAAGTTTTCAGCAGCTTGGAAACTTTATGGTTTCGCTCAACTTTGGGAATTACTTGCTGAGATTTTTACTTTGGTACCAGAAAATGTACCTGAAGTTGGCGACGTTCAAATGAACGAAATATTTCTCTTAGCTCAAATTTGTGTTGAAATATTGTTTCAGCTGCAAATCAGAAGAAACATTCTGAGCTTTTTTATCTCAGACCATTATTTTCTTTGTAACTGAACCAATAATTCAGAATAAATAAGAGTTTAAAAAGAATTTGATTATTTAACATAATCATCGTCTACCTGTTCAGGGTTTGAATAAAATTAGTCCACTTTCCGGAATCACGAGTTTGATAGGCATTAAATTTCTAAACACATCTTGACTCTTTCATCATTGATTGAGTGTTTTCTGATAGCCAAGAAAAAGGAACCGCCACATCAAAAATTGGTGTCGTACACGTTACGGGTGTCGAATATATCTCATTTGGAATTACCGCGGGGACGCTTATTGTCCCGTCAGAATCCACTGAGGTACAGCAAAGCACGTACGTAATTCGATACGAGAGTGGAAAGCATACCGTGAGCAGCAGTGTACGATGGTTCATAATTTGATAAGGAACCGGCAGAGCATACATACATTGAGGGCTTGTAGTCTTCTTCACGTTAAATAATAACCCTAAGCTTTGGCTACTTACTCTCCTTTTTTTAGCCCATCATTTCTCTTTCTCTAACGACAGAAAAAACTAAGTAAGAATCAATTTTGGTGCAGATAATTTTTTAGAGAAATAAATTTTCATTCAGACAACTTCACGTACTTCAAAAAACATGTGTTCGCAGGGATCACAGTCAGTCCCCTATTCCCCTTTTTTCCCCTATTCCTCCTTTATCCCCCTATTTTTCTCAAAATCCCTCGAATTGAGATATTTCCCCCTTTTTCCTCTTTTTTCGAAGTTTTTAAAGTTTTTTTTCAAGAATTATAAATAGAAATTTATGAGGGGAGACCGCTCAACAGTAGGTATTAAATTTCTAAGGCGTATCAGTATTGCAATTTAAATAACTAACGAAGTTTTTAAAATGACGAGCGCGCACTCTTATGTCAACACTCAGGACCGCATATATAGTCTCTGAACGTACAAAAGTATGTGCCCAGAGAATCGCGATGTAAACAACTTCTGATGCGGCCTTGACTGCCCGAGCGATGAGCTTCAGTATAGAGCTGCAAGGGACGCTCGGGGGGGGGGGGCAGAAGCAGTTAAGCATGAAGAACCTTGAAGCTGGCGCTCGATTAGTAGAAATGCTTACTAAGGCAATTGGTAAACGATTCGGCACTATTTCATTTCTAGAAAACTACTAATTCAGATTTAGAGAGTAAGTTTCTTTTTTTCAATCCACTTTTAAGCTACGAGTTTCTACATAATAAGCATAATTAGTCACATAATTTTCAATTATGTACAAGTTTCAGAATTTTCATTTACAAATATCGTAAAATTCCGAAACCAAACTGTATCTAAAATTTTAGAAACGGTAACTGCATTAAGCTTTAGTCTCATGTCTCTGAAAATTGTCATGCATGTAGAAAAATGGTTAGTTGGGTCAACTACTTAGTTTGTAAAATATGGCACTGCTATTTTATTAATTGGGACAACTATTTTATTAGTTGTTGGTACTAATTGAATCGTCACTGCAACTAATGAATTGGCTGTGCCAGCTAATAAAATAGCAGTACCAACTAATAAAAAAGTAGTACCATATTTTAAAACCTAATAGTTGGTCCAACTTAACCATTTTTTTTCAGTGTGGAAATTTCTAACAGTACAGTTTTCCTAATTCCTACTAAATTTAGTAGTTTTTTCGGTTCCTTTAGTGTGATAAAATGATTTTGAATGCATTTAGTGGAAAATTTTAAATGGTTATGTCCATTCAGTGGGAAATTCCGGTTGTGTTAGGAGAAAAGCGTAAAATTTCACATCATTTGCAGTCGGATCGGAAGTTCATTGGAATATTCTAACGCACTGCGTCTCGAATTCCGAATATCTTTGTCGAGTAAGAACTTCTGCATGAGTAGGTTTTCCTCTTCCCTGAAGGCGTATTGAAAATTTTTTTTTCTAAATTGAATTCCGTTAGTTCTTGATTTCATAACGCTTTAAAGATATTCTTGCACAAATCACAAATCGGATAAAATGAAATTTACGGTTGAATTTTAAATGCCTCGATGGTTTAATAGACTTCTAGTCACGACAGCGCAATCTTGGATCAAGTCCAAATTTGTTATAAATCCGTCTGACGCGATCGGGCTTCGACCTCAAGACCTTGCGAGAGCCTTCTTCTCGTAAACCTTCATAGTCGAGTATTTCAATATTCCTTTCTCATAGTTTCGAAATATTTGAATATCATTTGAAAATCAATTTCTAATTTGTTGACTGTCAAGATTGAATTTATCTTTATTTGATTCGAGGACATCCACCTTGAAAATAATTCAAAGATTTGAACTTCTTTTGAGGTCAATAATGTTATTTTTTAACCTTGAAGCAAAATTTTAAGCGTACCATGTTCCACGAGTTTGTAGAAAATCGAGGTTGAGTATGAGGATAAGAGAGGTTGAGTATGAGGATAAGAAATAGAGGTTGAGTATGAGGATAAGAAATCGAGGGGGTAAAAGGTTTCCTTCAGTTTGCCTTAACCAAGAAAAGAGGGAGAGCCCAAGAGGTTTATTCTGTGTACAAGAGTGTGAATTATTGCGAGGGACGGTTTATTGCTAATTGGTTTGTTAACGTCCTGTTTACTTCCACCGAGATCGTCAGACCTCTCTGCAGCTATTATGCATCCAGCGCAGATGCAGGAAAAAAATATCAGTTTACGATTCTCCAGGCGATGTGGTACATAATGCCACTGGAATCGCAGCTCAATGAGAAAATGCAAGCCATGAAATTTGAAACTCGCGTTAGTTTCATGCTTCTTGATTTTTTCGATGTAGTCTAGTGATACAAAGCAGTTTCGATTCAAATGCCAAAATGCTCTTGAATGTAGTCTTATTTGGTCTTATCCGCCTCAGTTTAAATTTAGATTTCTTAATTCAAAAATTCCTTTAATTTCATCGAGATATTGTAGGTATTTTAAAACAGATTTTTTCTTGGGAGGGGCTATTCAGGAGAGATGAATGCTGGGAGGTTATATTGGTACTTGGAGGGTCGTAGGAATTTTTTAATTATGTCTGAAGAGAGTGTATAAAGCTTGTCGAGGGATCCGAATCTCATATCCCCATTTTGAGGATCCTCTTCTGGATTCTGTAATATCACTTTTCCGTTGGTGTTATTGCATTATATCGTCAAAACTTGTTTCGTGCATGGTACTCGCAGCAACATCGCCATAGAGCACGTAATCCATTTTCTCTTGTTTCAGCAAGATTCTCGTTATACTTGCGGGAGCCTTAACTGAATGGTCTTATCAGCTGGTGCCGTCACTCGAATGCGGTTTCAAGCAGTGCATTAAAGTTTAGTTAGCGAATTTCAAAGTTTTTGGTCGAATCTGTCGAGCGTACAGAAGCAGAAGTCAGGAAATTCACACAACTAAAGTGTTGGAATTCCTGAATTGTAATGGTTGTATCTTTGAAATGTTGTTTTCTGTGACCAATTGTGAAGGTTCGATCAGCTGGCACCTCCACAACGCAATATCAATATTTATCTTATGCCACAATTTCAGGCTAATTATGGGTTAATTTTGGGCGATAATGCCGATTTTTGGGCTCTTGTATTTTTCTCAAAAAACAAAATTTTGGGTGGAGGTCTATCAGCTAGCACCTATCAGCTAGCACCTCCAGTAGATAAAAACCTTAAAATTCAAAAATCTAATCATACCAGAATTTCGGGCTATTTTCGGGCTCTAGAAATACCCAAAACCAATTTCGAAAAAACAACTATCTATCTAGCGGACCGGGAAATCGGGGAAAACCCGAGATATTTATTTTATCGGGAAAAAGCCGGGGATTTTATTTTACCTGGGAAAAACCGAGAATTTTATTTAGAATCGGGATTATACTTATATTATATTTTTTTATTCTTCAGATTTTAATAGCATTTAAGTAACTACTTGTGATTCTGACTGCATAATTTAAAAAATACTTATTTTACGAGTTACGGAAGTTTTAAAATATGTACTTTCAATTAATATTTATCACTTCAGTCTGTGATTAAAGATAAGTTTGGCACGTGTAAATAAATAATTATTTTCTTTACGATATAAATTTTGTATATGAATATTGTGTTAAAATTCCCATTTCTATGTATACGTTCTCTTTCAAAAATGACAAAACGACATTTTTAACTTGATCGGAGAAAAAAAATTGACCGGGAAAAATCCGGGAATTTTAAACGGCCTGATCGCTAGACACCCTGATAACCCTTATCAAATTAAATTGAAATTTAAACTATTATAGCGCCAAAATTTTGTATAAACATTGCAAGATGAAAACTCTTAATTTTGAAAATTTGTCGATATTGACTACTCACTAATAAATTATTGTAAAGATGTAATTTTAATGAGAAGACATTTTTCCCAAATCATATTAAATAGAAGACTAAGTCATTTTTCAGAAATAATTGAGTAATCGAAAGTATATTTGAAATTTATAAAGTTGATATGTTAAACCAAAGTTAATTTCTATATTGTATATAAATATTGTAAACAAACACATAATTTTTTATTTGGAACTAACATTGATCGTACAAAAATTCTATATAGGTTTACATTTACATCATCAAAACAATTCTCTAGTAGGAAGCTCAGTGTTCATGAAATTATCACAATTGAAGTACACCATAGAATGTTATTAAATTTATATTAATTTATCATCAAAATTAATAATTGAACCGCCGCGTCGTTGAAAGGAATATAAAATTTCCTGGAGTGCAATGGCTTCTCACTCCTTTTGAAATTTTTTTTGAACTTTCATTTGTGGAAATTTATTTCAAGTAATTTCTTTGTTTGCATGATATCAAAAAATATTTTTAAATTTGTAACTTTTACATTGTCGGGATCCGTTTGCGCTCGGGCCGAGAAATTTTATATCCCCTTCTACGATGCGGCGGATCAATAATTAATTTTGATAATAAATTAACATAATTATTTATAATTATTAACATTATTAATATATAACATAAATATTGATAATTATTAACATTATATGGTGTATTTCAATTGTGATAATTTCATGAACACTGAGCTTCCTAATAGAGAATTGTTTTGATGATGTAAACCTATAT
>JBAGKK010474375.1:0-17236 GCA_037177015.1 Euceroptres primus
TTTTGTAAAGCTTGTAAATATCCCGAGTAAAAAAGAAGTCCTAATGGGATTCCATTGGCATCCCACCACAAATACCACAAAAATACCGGATATGAGACAAATCAATAAATACTAAGGTCTCAATTGCAGGAAAAATATTTTACAAGTCCCGAAAAAAGTTCTACTTAAAGGAATTAAAGTACTAAAGAAGTCCAGCAGAAATGGAACTAAAGTACCAAAAAAGTTCAACTTGCGACCTGCTTTCGATGGAAATTTTTGGGGCAAAAGTACCAGAAAAATCCCATTCCATTTTTTTTTAAATCTTCACAAGAGCTTATGGGATTTATGTTCCAAAGAAGTCCAGCAGAAATAGAACTAAAGTATCAAAAAAGTCCATCTTGATTTTTAGTCTAGATATTTTCACAAGTGCTCACGAGATTTATGTTCCAAAAAAGTCCAGCAGAAATGGAACTAAGGTACCAAAAAAGTTTAACTTGCGACCTGCTCTCGATGGAAACTTTTGGGAAAAAGTACCAGAAAAGTCCCATTCCATTCTTTCTTTGAAATTTTCACAAGTGCTTATGGGATTTATGATCCAAAAAAGGCCAGCAAAAATGGAACTAAAGTACCAAAGAAGTCCACCTTAATTTTTTTTCTTCGAAATTTTCACAAGTGCTTGTGGCATTCAGGTCCCAAAAAGTTCAGCTAAAAATATGAAATGGGACTTTTCTGGTACTTTTTCCCATTTGAGCTGGACCTTTTTAGGACATAAATCACATGAGCACTTGTTAAAATTTCGAGAAAAAAATGAAGTGCGAATTTTCTGATACTTTTTTCCCAACACAAATCCCATCAGCACTTGTGAAAACTTTGCGAAAAAAAATCAAGATGGACTTTTCTGGTACTTCAATTCCATTTCCATTTCTGCTGGAATTTTTTGGAACATAAATTCCTTGAACACTTGTGAAAATTTCGAGAAAAAAAATCAAGGTGGACTTTTCTGGGACTTTAGTTCCATTTCTGCTGGACTTTTTTGGTACTTCAATCCCATTAAGTAGATTTTGTTAGAGACTTGTAAAATAAGTTTCCTGCAATTGGGACTTTAGTTCTCATTTGTCTCATATCCGGTACTTCTGTGGTACTTGTGGTGGGATGCCAATGGGATCCCAATGGGACTTTTTTTTTACTCGGGATATGATAATAAGCTTTAAATTGTATAAGCTCAGATAAATATTAATTTTATTATTACTTAATTGGAAAACGTCCTTTAATTATGTAAAACCTTTTATGAGGGAGCAAAATCTTACCCCCATGTTAAAGTTTCATACATTTACTATAGAAAAAGCCTTACATGCAATGAAAAAAAAGGTTTAGCTCGATTTCGTCTTCTAAGAAAATCTAGCTGTGTTATCAAAATATATCTGTGTTATCAAAATTTATAACTGTTTTAGCTAAATTTTGCCATCTAAAAATTTTTTAATTCGGAAAATTTAGCTGAAAGTTATCTATTTAGGTGACACAGCTATATTTTCTTAGAATACGAAATCCAGCTATAAGTTTAACTGAAACGACTAAAAAATTTTTTCAGAGTGGGGGTGGGAGGGTAAAATTCCACAAATGTCGCAATTAATGAATTCTCCCTTATATAGAGAATAATTATGTTTTTTTCTACTCACGGAGACCATGATGCATGACTAAGAACTTGTTCTGCTTTAACTCACCTGTAACAAAAAAATACGACTTTATTATTGAAATGTATGACAGAAAATATATAAGTATTCTTATACATACACATTAAGGTTTTCAATCTAGAAAAATTTCAATTAGATAAATTAGATTTTATTCTCGGAGATTTCGCAAGTTACTATCGCTGAAACTAGAGAAACTAGAGAAACTGAAACCAGAGAAACTAAATTCTTGATTTAAACTCGAAGATCAAAGCTCGTGGATTCAACTAAATTGTCATTATCCGGATTATCCCCAGTTCGAACAGAATCATTTTCATCCCTGAGTAAGAGCACCAGTTCTTGGTACCTTAAGACCAGTTATTGGCACCCACAGAACAGAAGTGAATTTAATTAATTTACAACAAATTTAAAATTGCTATCGATAATAACCAGTATGTTCATTATACATAAAAATGATATAGTAAAATTGATCTGATGCAAGCAAAATAAACTGAATATATATTATATACCCTATAGTGATTTTTAATTGTCGAGGGGTTAACCACTACTGAACTCAGATGCAATTCTTTTGAATTCTTTGAATTCGCCTTGTATTCTTTGACTTCTTTGAATTCTTTTGAATTATTTTGAAAAATTTTGAATTATTTTGAATTCACCTTGTATTCTTTGATTTTTTAAAATTCATTTTATATTTTTTGAATTTTTTAAAATTCATATTGTATTCTTAGTTTGAATTCTTTTGAATTCACCTTTTCCCGAATCCATTTCAAATCAGGCAGGTTCTACACTTGAAGTCACAGAATTTCCCGGGGACAAAATATGTTGTTTTTTAGAGGAAATTAAGCCATATGTATTTTTGCGATTTGTGAAATAAAAATTTTCTACCAAGTTACGGGTATTTGAATTTTTTGCTTTGTTTCTCAAAAAAAACCTAACTTTTTCTTTAAACTTATATAACTTTTGATGTAATTGAGATATTTAAGATTTCTTTCCAGGTTCTAATAGCGTTTATCGTCTTCTTTTGAAATTCGTTGGGAAATTTAGAAAATGTTCAAAATTAAGGAAATGGCGGCAGTTTCTCTGAAAATATTTATAGTCGACTTTCTCAAAAAACCCACACTTATAATTTCTGCCAATTTTTTTGTTGAATTTGTACTATCATAGGGAAGACATCTTGTGAGTTTTATGCGGGCTAAATAACTTTTGTGGCCAGGAGAATTTTTTTTCATAAAATCGAACTTTCGCATTTTTCTCGAAAACAACTACAAATACGAAAAAACGTCATTAAAACAGTTTGCACAATAAACAAAGTTCTACAAAATGTTGTAGAATGTTTGTCTCATTTATGATATCTTGTACCATTTTCGAGAAAAATAAAAAAAACTCAATTTTCATACACAAAAAAATTTTCTTGACTCCTGGTTCATGGAAATACCCATCTTGTTATTTTGTTAAATATTTTTAAAAAATAAACT
The DNA here is from genome assembly GCA_037177015.1 of Euceroptres primus. Classification (NCBI taxonomy): domain Eukaryota; kingdom Metazoa; phylum Arthropoda; class Insecta; order Hymenoptera; family Figitidae; genus Euceroptres; species Euceroptres primus. The sequence goes on from JBAGKK010474375.1 coordinate 3,143, forward strand.
TTTATATAAAGAAGATTTCCTGTGAGTTTTGCGAGGACTAAAAAATTTTATAGCCAAAAAATTATTTTTCATAAAATCGAATTTTCAAATTTTTTGCTGAAATAATTGAAGTTACAAAAATAATTTCAAGACAAGAAATTGTTTGCCTAAAAAGCTTTCGACAAATGAAAACGTGAGAGTGAAAGAAGGTGCCGTCCATCCCGGGAATACAAAAGTGTCACATATGGAAGATTGAGATTGATGAAGGTAATATGAAAATTTCTTACATGACCAAATTCCTAAACACAATTGGGTTCCTAAATTATCTACAGAATCGTGTTTCCTCTTCGGATATCGAGGACTCTAATGAAGAATCTGAAGAAATAGATAATAAAAATCTGGACACGTGGGTAAAATTTATTTTTTTTTTAACTGATATTCAAAGAAGTATTTGTACGTTATTGAAAAATATCAGGGTGAATGCAAAATATATTTAAATATATTGAATATCAAAAACTTTTTAGGCAAACGATTTTTCGTTTTGACATAATTTTTGTAACTTAAATCGTTTCAGCAAAAAATTTAAAAATTAGATTTTATGAAAAATAATTTTCTGGACATAAAAAATGTTTAGACCACGTAAAACTCACAAGAAACCTTCTTTATATAAGCTTACAGTTTTTAAAACTATTTAACAAAATATGGCTGTGGGTATTTATGGGTATTTATTAATTTTATTTATTTATGGGTATTTCCCTAAACCAGGAGTCAAGATAATCTTTTTGTGCATGAAAATTGAATTTTTTTCATTTTTCTCGGAAATGGTGCAGGATATCATAAATGAGTAAAAGAACTTCTTGTAGAACTTTGTTAATTGTGCAAAATATTTTCTTAACATTTTTTCGTATCTGTAGTTGTTTTCAAGAAAAATGCAAAAATTTGATTTTATGAAAAAAATTCTCCTGGACACAAAAGTTATTTAGCCCACATAAAACTCACAAGATGTCTTCCCTATGATAGTAAAAATTCAACAAAAAAATGGGAAAAAATATAAGTGTGGGTTTTTTGAGAAAGTCGACTATAAATATTTTCAGAGAAACTGCCGCCATTTCCTTAATTTTGAACATTTTCTAAATTTCCTAACGAATTTCGAAAGAAGACGATAAACTCTATTAGAATCTGGGAAGAAATCTTAAATATCTCAATTAGACCAAAAGTCATATAAGTTTAAAGAAAAAGTTTGGTTTTTTTTGAGAAACAAAGCAAAAAATTCAAATACCCGTAACTTGGTGGAAAATTTTTATTTCACAAATCGCAAAAATACATATGGCTTAATTTCCTCTAAAAAACAACATATTTTGTCCCCGAGAGATTCTGCGACTTCAAGTGTAGTACCTGCCTGATTTGAAATGGATTCGGTCTTGTATTCTTTGAATTCCTTTGAATTCTTTTGAATTCCTTTGAATTTTTTGAATTCCTTTGAATTTTTTTGAATTCCTTTGAATTCTTTGAATTCATTTGATATTTTAAAAAAATTTAAATTCACCTTGTATTCTTAGTTTAAATTCTTTTGAATTCTTCTTGTAATCTTTGAATTCTTTTGAATTCAACTTGTATTATTTGAATTCTTTTGAAATCAACTTGTATTCTTTGGATTCTTGAATTCAGGTGTACATCAAAATTGCCAGTGGTTAACCCCTCGTTAAATGTAAATAATTTAAAGTCTGAAATAATTTAAGACAAGTTTTTCATGAAATATGACATCATGGAAAAAGGAAGATGTTCGGATAGGATCTTAAAGTCGTGCTGTTTTAGTGGCGCCTTTGTACAGAGAAAGCCTTTTTCCATCATGTCGTGGAGCAGTCGACCTCTCGTGTTAAAAGGTCATCGATTTGAAGAGCGAAAGTGTAAATGAGAGAAGCGTGAAAGAAGGTTAAAGTCGTTCGATCCAGATAAAAATTTGTGCCACATAAATTGCAAAATTACTCCCTTCTCCTTGGCAATAAGTATGTAAATTTTAAATTGCTGTTTGACGATAATAGGAAAATTGAATCCTATATAACTTCGCTGAAGGCAAGAACTTTTTCTTCCAGCAGAGAGTTTTAAAAAAACGTTTTAACAATACATTCTGGTAAAAATAAACGAAATATATGTAAATTTGATTTCAGTGTTATATTACATATTGAATTAATTTAAAAAAAAACATTTCATAGAAGATTCTGTATGCTTTTTATCACGTGCATTATCTTGCTGTGAATTCGATCTCGGGTGTTTTCCCCTTTTATTTTATTGTAGATGTTCATTTCACAAATACTTTGTTTCCTCATTAACTATTATCCGCAGTAGCAAATATTAATTTCCTCCTAGGGGAAGCATTATTTGTACATATAAAAGATTTTTGGATTCAAAACGAATCCATAAGGTTCATTCTTCGGCATTAATTGATCTTTGAAATTAACATGAAAAAATTTGGTTAAATTAAGATTCATCTGGTGTTAGAATAGGGACAGCTGATTTTTTTATGTTTACAGAAATTTCCATTAAAATAAACAGAACTATCTGCTAGATTAGATAGATAGATTAGATAGATTAGAATTAGAATTAGAAATCTGTTAACCTTACAGATACTTCTGTTGACTGTACAGAAAACCGTATAAAACCCGTACCCTTAACGAAAATTTCTGTAAATATAACATAAAATCTGCTGTCCGTATTTTAACAGATGACTTCTGTTAATTTTACAGATTTTGTTTCTGTGTGAAATATCTCGCGAAATAATACAGTTAGGCAGTTAAACATTTACACGAAAAATGCTCATGATGTTCTTTTATAACATATTTTAAAATCAGTTTGTAAAATTTTTGGTCTAAATTAAGTAAAAAATTCTGTAGCATGAAGAAATGGAATCAAAGAAATGCATTTCTTTGCATCTACAGTACCCGTTACGAGACCACCTGTTTTTTGTGAGATGCTTAAGCCCTGCTAATTTTTATAATCTTGGAGATAAAATTTTTTCCTTAAAATAATACGAAAGCTAATGAAATTCTGCTTTAAATAAGCCCAAGTCGAGGTGATTTTCTCAATTCTGTAAGAAAATATTGCAAAAGTAGTGCATTTTTTAGATTTTTTCTAAAACTTTCAATAACTTTCGAAATAAATAACATTTTTTAATGTCCTTATTATGCTCATTTAAAGATTATTTCTTATTATATGCTCATTTAAAAATAAATCTTCATAGAATTTCATGAATGTATGAAGAGAACTCTGTAATTTTTTCCCTCGATTCTGCCAAAGACTGAACTAGGCACAGAAAAGTTGTAAAATTTCAATAATGTACATATAATTATTTAGAAAAAAAGATTTAAAATCAGTCTATATTACATTTTAATAAATTATGTTAGAATACATAAGAATATTAATTTCTATATTTTATAAAATTAATTCTTCTGGAGTACTCGCCTGATTTAAAATATTACAACTTTTTTGTTCCAAGCTCAGTTTCTGGCAGAGGCGAGAGAAAAGATTAGAGAGTTCTTTTCATACATTCATGAAATTCTATGGAGATTTACAGTACCGGCCAGGAATATGAGGACACCTGTTTTTTGTGAGATGCATAAGTTCTCATAATTTTTATAATCTACGAAAGAAAATTTTTTCCACAAAATAATACGAAAGCTATCAAAATTCTGCGTAAAATAAACCCAAAGTGAAGTGATTTTGTACATTCTGTAAGAAACTAATGTAAAAATAGTGCATTTTTCGACTTTTACGAAAACTTACAATAACTTATGAAATAATTAACATTTTCTAATGTCTTTAAGCTCATTTTAAAGATAAATCTCCATAGAATTTCATAAATGTATAAAGAGAACTCTCTAATTTTTTCTCTGAATTTTGCCAAAGACTGAACTTAGAAGAAAAAAGTTGTAAAATTTCAAACAAAGTGAAAACTCTAAAAAAATAATTTTATAAAATATAGAAATTAATATTCCTATTTATGCTAAAAAAATTATTAAAATGTAATATAGACTGATTTTAAATATTTTTCTATAAATAATTATACGTTATTGAAATTTTGCAACTTTTCTATGTCAACTTCAGTCTTTGGCGAAATCGGGAAAAAAATTGGAGAGTTCTCTTCATACATTCATGAAATTCTATGGAGACTTAACTTTAAAATAAGCCTCAGGGAATTAAAAAATGTTATTTATTTCGTAACTTATTGCAATTTGTAGGACAAATCGAAAAATGCTCTATTTTTGCATTAGTTTCTTACAGAAGGAACAAAATCACTTCACGTTGAGTTTATTTTACGCAGAATTTTGATAACTTTCGTATTATTTAGTGTAAAAAAATTCATCCCGTAGATTATAAAAATTATGAAAACTTATGCATCTCATAAAGAACAGGTGCCCTCATATAACTTCCGGAACTGTATCTTTAAAATGAACCCAAGGACATTAAAGATGTTAATTATTTCGTAAGTTATTGAAAGTGTTTCGAAAAATTCAGAAAATGGACTATTTTTACAATATTTTTTTACAGAATTGACAAAATCCCTTCACCTTGGGCTTATAGAAAAAAAATTATCTCGTAGATTATACAAATTTTAATTCAGGTCTACACTTGTTCCTGAATTCTTTTGAATTCATCTCGTATTCTTTAAATTATTCTTCTTAATTCACCTTGCATTTTCTGACTTCATTTAAATTCGTTGGACTTACCTTGAATTCTGTTGAATTCTATGAATTCCTTTGAATTCGTCTTGTATTTTTTGAATTATTCTTTTTACTTCACCTTGAATTCTTTTGAATTCATCTTATATTCTTTGAATTTATTTTGTATTCCTTAAATTCAAAGAATTAACCTTGAAGTCTTTGAATTCACCTTGAATTCTTTGAATTCGCCTTGAATTCTTTTGAATCCACCTTGAATTCTGTTGAATTATATGAATTCTTTTGAATTTTTTAAAATTCATCTTGTATTCTTTGAATTATTCTTTTTTATTCACCTTGAATTTTCTGACCTCTTTTGAATTCGTTGAATTCACCTTGAATTCTGTTGAATTCTATGAATTCTTTTGAATTCGTCTTGTATTCTTTGAATTATTTTTTGTACTTCACCTTGAATTCTTTTGAATTCATCTCGTATTCCTTAAATTATTCTTCTTAATTCACCTTGAATTTTCTGACTTCATTTAAATTCATTGAATTTACCTTAAATTCTGTTGAATTCTATGAATTCTTTTGAATTCGTCATGTATTCTTTGAATTATTCTTTTTACTTCACCTTGAATTCTTTTGAATTCATCTTGCATGCTTTGAATTTATTTTGTATTCTTTGAATTCAAAGAATTAACCTTGAAGTCTTTGAATTCACCTTGCATTCTTTGAATTCACCTTGAATTCTTTTGAATCCACCTTAAATTCTTTTGAATTCAATGAATTCTTGTAAATTCTTTGAATTGTTTTGAATACATCTTATATTCTTTAAATTATTCTTTTTCATTCTTCTTGAATTTGTTGACTTCCTTTGAATTCATCTTGTATTCTTTGAATTAATTTTATATTCTTTGAATTCTATGAATTCTTTTAAATTCTTTGAATTATTCTTTTTAATTCACCTTGAAGTCTTTAAATTTACCTTGAATTTTGTTGAATTCACCTTGAAGTCTTTGAATTTACCTTGAATTCTGTTGAATTCAATGAATTCTTTTGAATTCTTTTGAATTCATCTTGAATTCTCTTGAATTCATCTTGTATTGTATTTGAATTTGTTCAATTCAATTCAAAATTCAGTTCAATTCAACATCTTTGAATTTATTTTGCATTCTTTGAATTTAAAGAATTCACCTTGAATTCTTTTGAATTATTTTTTTGAATTCAATGAATTCTTGTCAATTCTTTGAATTTTTTTGAATTCATCTTGTATTCTTTAAATTATTCTTTTTAATTCTCCTTGAATTTTTCGACTTCCTTTGAGTTCACCTTGAATTCTTTTGAATTCATTTTGTATTCTTTGAATTATTTTTTTTAATACACCTTGAATTTTCTGACTTCTTTTGAATTCGTTGAATTTACCTTGAATTCTTTTGTATTTATTTTGTATTTTTCGAATTCTATGAATTCTTTTGAATTCTTTTAAATTCATCTTGTATTCTTTGAATTATTCTTTTTAATTCACCTTGAATTTTCTAACTTCTTTTGAATTTACCTTGAATTCTTTTGAATGCATCTTGTATTCTTTAAATTATTCTTTTTAATTCTCCTTGAATTTTTTTACTTTCTTTGAATTCACCTTTTATTATTTGAATTCTTTGAATTTTCCTTTTGAATTCTTCGAATTCAACTTTTATTTTTTAAATCCTTTTGAATTCATCTTGTGTTCCTTGAATTATTGTTTTTAATTCACTTTTGAATTCTTTGGATTCTTTTATATGTTTTGAATTCTTTTAAATTCATCTTTTAATCTTTGAATTCACCTAGAATTCTTTTGAATTCTTTGAATTACCCTTGAATTCTTTGGAATTTTAGAATTCACATTGAATTCTTTGAATTCCTTTAAAGCATTTGAATTTTTTGATTTCTTGAATTCAGGTGTGCATCGAAATTGCTAGTAGTTAACCCCTCGCAAAAAAAGATGGTGTCATTCTCGTGACTGATAATGTACGAATATTTTTTTTTAGTGGACTAGATAATTTATATCAAATCGGGATGTATCAAAATGATCCAGCAACTCGATCAATTTGACCTGCAACACTTTTAAACAAAAATAAATTAATAAATTTACCAATGTATTTTCAATTGTTTTTGATTGTTAAAAAAATTAATCTGCAACGCTTTGATATTTTGAATTTATTGTGTTAAGATCGCCACCGTGCTGTTTTGCATGGTGGTGATTTGTAATTATAAAATTAATTTATAATTAATAATTTAATTTAATAATTTATAATTTAATTTTAATAATTTGAGATGAAAAAAAAACTTTCAATGCACAACTTCACGTTGGTTCGCGTCAACTGTCAGTTGAAATTGATCAAATGTGGCATTTTTTAAGAACTGAGGGATTAAAGCGCTGCAGCTTTAATTAATCCGATTAGACATCAAAATTATACCTCAGGGTTTAATGTAAAAATATATGTTCAGAAGATTTAGTGGCAGAAATCTGTTCAACATGAGGGTGGGAGGTTAAGCTTCACCACGTGAAAATGCGAGACGCGTGGAAGGAAAGCTCAGTTCCTCTGACTCCCATCACCTCTTTGGAGGAGGGGGTTGTCGATATCACTGGATATCATCCCTTTTCGTTATATGGTCTCTGTACTTTCTCTCCGTCGACTGGAAGCTTGTATGTGAGTGAACAGTACTGAATCCGGACTCCCAGGGTCCGTCGATCGATGCCCGGGGCGTGCTCTATATATAGCCAGATCCATTTCTATCTTCCTTCCTCTCACGTAGAGAAGCTTCAATCCATCTCTCTCAAATGTTTTCCGGCCCCGGCGGCGCGGTTTCAAGAGTGGATTCATTAGTACTTCTTTAATGCTATAATTGCCGACGGGGGAAACCAAAATTTATTACTGCTAAGGCAACGAAATATCCTTGTAATTAATTGCACAATAATAATAAATCTGTCGAGGTGAAAAAGTAAAAATTCTTCATTCTCTTATATAGAAAAAATAGAAGGCATTTTTATTTAATTTCTTTTTTATTTATTCTCCTTTTTTGTTGAAAAGCTCTGGGAATTCCATTTAATTACACTTTTTTGCTGGGAATGGTTCTGTAACGTCACGTGCATCGCCACGGGTTCCGCGAAATGCAACAGGCCAACTTTCATTGAGGGAAGAGTCGAATGAAGTTGTAAGAGTTTTTGTATTGGAATCAGAATTTTTATATTTTATTTGTGAAATCCAGGAACTATGTGAATAAACAGTTTGTGGAATATTTAATAAGTTTTTAGAGCAAAGTGTAAGATCCGGACCAAGTCACACGCGAAAAGTCACATTCTAGGCATCTTTCATACAGTTAAAAATTATATTTAAAATTGTTACACCTTAAAATGGTTTGGATTAAATTCAGTAAAATTTTTCTTGATTTAAATAATATTAGTCTAAATTTAATACCACGTTACCTGAATTTCAGAATAGTCCTCAATTCAGACAAATTTTACTTTAAGTCAAATCAATATTGCTTAAGTTAAGACAAATTTTACTTAATTTAATCCAAACCACTTTAAGGTGTAACAATTTTAAGTATTCTTTTTTATAATGTAAGCAATTTTATTTGATTTAAAGTAAAATTTGTCTGAATTTAAAGACTCAATTTTGAAACTCAGGTAATGTGATATTAAATTTAGACCAATATTGCCTAAATTAAGACAAATTTTACTGAATTTAATCCAAACCACTTTAAGGTGTAACAATTTTAAGTACTCTTTTTTATGGTATTTAGAATTTGTATTTGTGTACACATCTTTACTATACTTTCATATGATTGTTCAAAATAATCTGCGGACATTAAAAGCTTGCGGGTAGATCAGACTTTAAAGATTCATCTTCAAGACTTGAATATTTTCAAACAGTTTTAAACATTATAAAAGAATTAGCTAAAAATTCAAGACTTCAAGTTTACAATCTGAAATGTATCAATATGAAATTGTGGTCTATTTAACTAAAATTTAGTTCCATTAATAAAATTGGTGAAATTACCCAAACGTATTCAAATAAATAGTTGCATGAAACCAATTTTTTCTGAATGTACTGTACGTAGGCTTTCAATGCATTGCGATTCGAAATCTCTTAATGGGCTAGTAGAGAATGGTTTAGTTCGCAAGCAAAGAGAAAAAGGGACCAATAAGACGGGAAGTAGGAGCTATGTAAAGAATCCTCCTGAGCAAATCCTTTGCATTTCAAATCCCACGTAAAAGAGAGCTTATCGATACTAGGTTCTTTTTTTCAATCTTCCCTTAAATTTGTTCGCTATCGTAAGAAAAAGGATCATCTTATTTTAGATTTACAAAACATTTTGAAAATTATAGAAGTATCTTAACTTTTTCCCCTTATATGGCACATTCCAGAATCATAAAATATCATTCTTATTTTAAAATATCTTTCACAATTTTAATCAAAAAATTCTCAGAAAACAAGGGGTTAACCACTAGCAATTTTGATGTGCATCTGAATTCTAGAGTTCAAAGAATTCAAAGAATTCAAAAGTCAAAGAATACAAGATGAATTCAAAAGAATTAAAAGAATTATGAAGAATTACATATAATTCAAAGAATTCTTAAGAATTTAAGGAATTCAAAGAATACAAGATCAATTCAAAAGAATTCAAAGAATACAAGGTGAATTCTAAAGAATTCAAAGAATTGGAAGAATACAAGATTTTTTTCTTTCCTCTTTTTTATTTTTGTGGGTTCTTTTTGTTGGGCCCCTTTTTGGTTTTATAAAGAAACACTTCACGGTGTTTGTCCAAATTTGGTCGGTGGATTCTTGGGTTTTTTTCAAGAGTTTGCATATTAACTTGATTATTGGACGTTAAATGGGATTTTGAATTTGATTTCGGTCTAATTTAAATTTCTTAAATTTTAAATTTAAAAGAATTCAAACTAAGAATACAAGGTGAATTTTAAAAAAATTCAAAAAGTACAAAATGAATTCAAAAGAATTCAAAGAATACAAGGTGAATTTGAAAGAATTCAAAAGAATTCAAAAAAATGCAATAGAATTAAATAGAATTCAAAGAGTTCAAAAGAATTCGAAGAATATAAGGTGAATTCAAAAGAATTTAGAAACAAGTGTACACCTGAATTCAGTGGTGGTTAACCTCTCGTCAGAAAATTTTAAAAGCATAAATGTGTCCTGAAAAAGTTTTTTTCATACAGAAATTAATTTAAGAAATGTTTTTTTCAGCTGCAAAAATTGAAAAATGTTGTTTTCAGCTGCAAAATTTGAAAAATTGAATTTTTCAAAAATGCCATTTTTATCAAATTTACATGTAGAAAACATATTCCAGTTTTAAAAAAATGAGTTCTTTCACCTGGAAAAAAGTAAAGCAGAAAAGGGTCAAGTTAATAAATAATTTATTAATAATAATAATTTAATGATTTAAAAAAACATGTCTCTATTAACTTTATGAAACAAGAATATAAATGAATAAATTTTACTTTATGTTTGTAATAAAATATTCATGAAATTTAAAAACGAAACGAATTTTCCCGAGTATGGGAAAATGTATCAGTTCTCAAACGCAGCAAATTTTAAGCTAATTGGAACTTACTTTATGTAAACAGATATTAAGTTGCCTATAAGCGCTTTAACATGAGCTGCTAGCTTTAGCATAATATGTACTAATATTCGAAAATTTGTTTTCAGAGCATTTCTAGAAATTTCGCTAAGCTTAGTAAGTATACACTCGCTTCGACTGATTTGCCAAAGTAAGAAGCTGTTGTTTAAGCTTCTTTATGTTTCTCATACACGCATAAAACAGCTTGGGTAAATTCCTCATAAATTAGCTTTTCATCTGTAATAATCATAAATAATAATTGAAAGGCAAATAAACTAAAATTTTTATTATTATTATTATTATTATTATTATTATAACTAATAATAATCTACAAGGGTATAATAATCTACAACTAATAATAATCTACGCAGCATGTAGTTGGTTCGCAGAGATGCTTTTGTTTTTTAAATTTTTTTATATTTTGAGATTGGTTTTTATATAAAATAATAATAATCTTGATGGGTTTCCGTATGCAGTGTGAAGTTGCTTCACTATTGATAATTGTTATGATGTTGACGTTTTCCAATTGTTTTCAATAATTATTTTAAATTGTTCACCTGATTTTAAGATTAAATTGGTGCATATCTGTTCATTTTTGTAATTCTAAAATTTTGCAACTAATGATAGTTAGTAATTTGTATATTATGTATAAATAATATATAGATAATTAACTATTAATATTACTAAGGGGGTATTATAGTATGACCATGCATTTTCGAGGGCTTTCTTCAAACTTCAATAAAAAAAATCATTCAAATTTTTTTGAATGGAACTTGTTTTATTCATTACATCAAGTCTTTTAGTACATAAAAAAAATATACATGAAATGAATCACTCAAATAGGGGGCGTTGTGGCATCTCAAAGAATGTGACCCGGAAACGCACGGTTGACATGATTCCGCTGTTCCAGGGCGTCTGAAAAAAAACACCAAACAGATTCTTAAACTATACGAGTGTGACTATAGTCGGGACTAGAACTAATCAAAAATATTGAAAATTCGCAAAATGATACTTCCTTGAAAATTTTTAGTGAAAATTCACTTTTTTTGTAGTCTTTGACTTGTTGAAAATTCAAAAATCGTTATTTTTGATTTATTCTAGTTCCGATTATAGCCATACTTGAATATTTTAAGAATCTGTTTGGTTTTGCTTAGACGCCGTGGAACAGCGGAATCATGTCAACCGTACGTTTTCGGGACATATTCTTTAAGATGCCACAACGCCCCCTATTTCAGTGATTTATTTCATACATATTTTTTTATGTACTAAAAGACTTGTTGTAATAAATGAAAAAACGTCCATTCAAAAAAATTTTAATGATTTTTTTTATTGAAGTTTCAAAAATGCCCTCAAAAACGCATGGTCAAACTATAATATCCACTTAATTTGACGAACAATTTTTGAAGATTTAAAATGTAATTCAGACAATTTTAAGTGTTTTCAGTTGACAATTATTTAATTTTTGCAATTTAATTTTTTTAATTATTAAATCATAATTCAAAATTTATTAATTAATTTTTAACGTTATCAATTCAATAATACCGTTTAATTAAGAACATTAACAAGTAACTCAAATACGGGTTTTAAATGTGTATAGAATTTTTAAAACGTGTCATTAAACAATTTTCAATCCAGAGGAAACGTTCTGAAATGAAGGGTGGAATGCCATAAGGAATAAACACCCACATTTTTTCTAAAATGAGATTATTAGGAAGAAAATTCTGAATAATTCGAATACACATTCTCACCAAAGGATTTTTTTATAATTTCATTTTTTAAATTTTTTGCAACTCTTCAATTATTTGTTGCATTTTTTCAATTTCTTAAAAAAATTTCTCAAGTCTTTGTAACATTTTTTTAACCTTTTGAAAATTTATAGCTCCAAATCTACTTTGCTTCTACGTCTTTAAATTCAAAATAAGATATGACCTAAAATTGAGAAAATATGTGCCTGGACCAAAAAAAAAACATTTCCCACTATTTTTTCAGAACTCAATGACTTTTTTCAATCAAACTTTTTATGCCTCAATTCAGTGCTATAGTACCTCAGTAGCAAGTTTTTGTTCTTTTTCTTAAAATGAAAATTGTATTTTTATCCAGCATCCAAACTTGAGAAAAGGCGCATCTAGAACGAAGAGAAAAATTTTCTGTCCATTTTCTCGGAACTTAATGACATTTTCCAATCAAACTTTTTTCGTGTTGATTCAGCAACTCAATAACTAGAAATCAAATTTCTGTTTTTTTCTGAACTTGAAAATTGTACTTTTAATCACTGGACAAATTTGAGAAAATGTGCGCCCCGAGCGAAAAAAAATATATTCTCCCTCCATTTTCTCGGAACCTAATAATATTTTCCAATGAAACTTTTCTCGCTTCAATTCAGTATTGATGTATCTCGAAAGAGGTTGTATGCTTTTTTTAAATTCAAAATTGGATTTTACGGAACACTTTTTGTCTCTCCTGAAAAATCTGCAAAATGATGGTTGATCCCTTATGGCGTTCCACCCTTCAAATATTATTGAACAATAATTAAAACTAACGATGATTTTTGTCAAATTTTGAGCATACAATTTGAGTAGAAAATATGTATAATTTTATGTATATAATTCTATATATTAGTAAATTAAATCAATCAAAATATTTAATAGCTTTTTTTTTAAGCAGCATCTTCGAATTTCTTCAATTTACATTCCATTGCCTATTATTTGATGAAAAATGTAATACTTATAGTCAACTTGATGTTTAATTTCTATAAATATAAAATAAGTGAGTGACAATTATTGTTAAATAGTTATAGCGAAAAATTACTTATGAGTAAATAAATAGTATAAATTCATGATTGCTTTTTAAAATAATTATTCACTTCGCTTTAGAAGGGCGTAATTTAAAGATTTAATAATAATGAATCGAATAACGAATCGGCCGATACGTTCACCACATGATTTAGTAACCATTTTTACTAACTTTTATACAGTAATGATTAATTGGCACTACCAGTTAATTTAGTAGAAAAGTTTATTACTGAAGTCAAATTCAGTACTGTGACTGAAGTGAATTAGCAGTATTTCACTGTTAAACAGACTGAAAATTAGAAAAAATGGTTATTAAATCATTTGGTGAACAAATCGACACAGTTTCATTAGTAAAAAGTGACTATTAAAAATTTAGAGAGTATGCCTAAATACATATTACTACAAATGTGTGCATTTCATTATTATTAGATCTAAAAATTACGCTCTTTTAAAGCGAAGTGAATAATTCTTTTAAAAAGCAACCATAAATTTTTACTATTTATTTACTCAGTAATTTTTCAGTATAACTATTCAACAATTGCCCCTCACTTATTTTATATTTACAGAAACTAAACATCAAGTTGACTATAAATATTAACTTTTTCATAAAATATAAAGCAATAGGATATAAGTTGAAGAAATGAGAAGACATTTTCTAAAAAAGAAAACTATATTAAAATCTTGATTGATATAAAGTACTTACATAGAATTTAGACATAAAATTGTATACATACATATTTCATACTCAAATTGTATGCTTAAAATTTGACGAAAATGATTTTTAAATAATATTTAAATACGTTTCCTCTGAAATGAAAATTGTATAATGAAATGTATTAAAAATTATATATACATTCATATGGGTTATTCTCCACGCAGGGGTCACTTTTGAAAAAAGTCAATTCTTTTCGAAATTTTTTTCAAAATGATTTCCTTTAGTACACATTAGGTTTATTAACATTAATGCAAGAACCTGTAAAAGTATTCACGCTACAAATTTATTTGAAAGGCTTGTGGAGCCTTCTGACGTCGCACGCATTTTC
>JBAGKK010474486.1:0-14771 GCA_037177015.1 Euceroptres primus
CTTGTCATTTTTTTCAAAAGTTAGTAGTTTTTAAGAATAATGCAACTAAAAGTTACAAAATACGTGAGCGAAGTTTCGAGCCTACCAAAAACTGATCGGTCGAGACTGAAACATAATATAATTGTTAAAAGCACTTTATTCTCTACTCACTCTTGAAGTTAGACGAAAAAAAGAAAAAGATTAGAAAAAGATAAATTAGATAAGTAATTTTGCAATACAAAAAAGAGAATAATGTATTGTTTATTTATAACTTTTGAAATTTGCATAATAGCTAAAAAATAATGTCGGATTCGGATTTATAATGATAAAAACAATTGAAAAAAGTGGTCGAATGACCGTTCTAAGTACAAAAATAAGTGATTTATTGTTATTTTTTCCGAGAGATACAGTTTCAGTCTCGACCGATTAGTTTTTGATAGGCTTGAAACTTCGCTCACGTATTTTGTAACTTTTAGTTGCATTATTCTTAAAAACTACTAACTTTTGAAAAAAATGACAAGAGTCATTTTGTCTTTAGAATGACTCAAAAAACCTTTAAAAACTTTTTTTCAGATCAAAAGAACGAAATTTGATAATTTGTTTAAAAAATGATTGTTTAATTAAAAAATTACTTATTTTGCAGCATAAAATAGTTCAAAATACTTTATTCTCTATTCATTCTTGAAATCTGAGCAAGAAAAAAAGGAACTTAAAAAACTAATTTTGTATTATAAAAAAGACAATATTTTATTGTTTATTTATAACTTTTGAAATTTGCATAATAGCTAAAAAATAATGTCGGATTCTGATTTAGAATAATAAAAGCAGTCGAAAAAAGTGGTCGAATGACCGTTCTAAGTACAAAAATAAGTGATTTATTGCTATTTTTTTCGAGAGATACAGTTTCAGTCTCGACAGATCACTTTTCGTCAGACCCCCATTTTCATTGCTCGTGCACCAAAAGTAATATTGTTTTTTAATTTTTTAACTATTAAAATTGGATCTGATCACTTGCTCGTCTTGAGAAAATAAAATTTAAAGGTTTTAAGATTAATTTGCGATTTTTTATATTTCTCTATCACCAAATTGAAGGTCACAATCACCACTGAAATAAAAACACAAAATGGGCCATATCTTGGTCCCAAATGTAGCTAGACAGATTTTTTTTTAAATAAACGTTTTTCAAGCCCTTTTCAAATATGCAAACCGCATATTTCTATCATAAAAAAACGCGGAAATATTAATTTTGCAACTAAGCAGATTTTATACCTTTTTTAAAACCGCTGTAATGGTTATAAATAATGAAAAGTTATATAAGCAACAAGCATGCAAATGAAATTTTATGTTTTACCCTTTCGATTGGCGGTGATTTGGTTATTTGCGAACGAAAACTTTGACCTTGTGTCGACTTCAAAGTCGATTACTACTTATGTGACATTTAATACAAAATGCAATTTTGCAAAAACTATCAGACCGAATTGAAAGTTATACGACTCATTTTTTTTGGAAAGGCATAAGCTTCAAAATTCATGCATGTTTGTTACTATTTATAAACATTTAGTAGTAAATAAATTTCTTTGAAAATCGCACATTTTTTCGCGTTTATTTTTAAAAATTAAGCAATAAACAATCATAAAAAAAATTTTATCATGAAAGTTATAGACTTTTGTCTTGAGAAAAAAAAGTCAATTGTACCTGTGTACCAAATTGCACCATTTCTAAGTTTTAACAAATATAAAAAACTTCGATCAAAATTTTTCGTGTATTTGTTTAATAACTAAAAACTCCGGAAAAATTTACTTACGCATAAGTACATTTCTTAATCAGTGTACCATTTTCTATCAATTCCACTTGGTTTGGTATTTTAAAAAAGAACAACACGTTGAATTTTTAATTCTACTGGACTAAAAGTAACATTATTCTTATTGATTTCAGGAATGCATGGTAGTGTGTGTTATTTCGCTGGAAGATAGTAACGTGACTCCAGAAAATGTACCCTTCAATCAGTGTAGAGAAATAAGAACTGAAAATTCTCCAACGTCCAATATGGACAAGATTACCATCGCCGCCAGTGCTGCGATTTGCGCTACGATTGTGGTTGCAGTAATCATCTTCCTCGTTGCCAATCGTCGAAGAGTAAGGAAACTTCACACTCTCCACGATATGGACCAAACAAAAATGGGTGGACCAATTGCTAGTTTGCCAGTGAATTGTTGTTCCACCGTTGGTCCAACCCCAAGTCCAGGTGGTCCACTCCCTTCAATGGCTACTTTGAGTGCCTACAATACTCAAAAGGAATGGGACCAAGTCTCTGCTTACAGTGGAAGAAGTATCCCGAGGCCAAGAATCTTCCCTGTAGACCGTCAAGGTATTTATTTTATTATTTTACCGTAAACAATTATTCAGGGTCGACTTATAATTCTGGTTTTTAATTTAATTTACAGGTTCCATGACCAGGGCATCATGTATTGACGAAGTTCGACAATCACAACCAGGGCATTATACTGGAAAATCCGCTCGCTCTGTTGCTGATGGACAATCACAGCATAGCTTCTCAAATAATTCGTCCCGCTATTTTGGCAACGCCACTTTGACTTCTAACTTGATTAATACAAGACCAGGTGTGGGTTTTGTTCTATTCCTTATCTGAAGATGTCTAGATTTTTAATTTTGATCATATTTCATTAATCACAAATGATCTACAAAGATTTAAAGAAACAATCAAAAATTGTTACAGAATTACGACAATCACGTCAATCTTTGGCGGCAGCTTCCGACAGGATGTCAAGAGCCAGTTTTCCTGCGGTGAATCATTTGCCACCGCAAGCTACTTCCCGCAGACAACGTCCACGTTCCCGAAATCGTACTCTGGAGCAAAGTCACGTTCCACGTCCAGGAAGTCGATACAGTCTAGCAGAATCTACTCACACGCTCAACAATTACGATGAGAATAATTACGACCACGACATGGACATTTACATGGCTCGCAATCCAACGAGAGGAGGACTCGTGCCACTTTAGATTCTTCAATATCATACTTTTGCTCAAGCAAGCTCGAAAAATCGAACTTGCGTCAATCGAAAATCTAGCTAAAGTAGATCAGTACGTGCAATACTTTGTCTCAGCTGACAGTACAACTATGATTAATATCAAAGCGAACATGTAAAAACTTTTATAAATCAAAAGTGGTATCTTCAGTTTCGCTAACCCCATGTATATTTTCCTGACTGCAATCTGAGATTTTGAATTTGAGATTACTACGCACTAAGTGAAAAAGAGAATATGTCTGCTACAGTTTAAATGTCACGATGCTAGAGTCTACTTACATACTAGTGACAAAGATAGAAAATGAATTCTAATCTATGAACACTCGATAAATAAGTGTACAAACTTTACGTAAATTCCTTCTATTAAATTCTGATTAAAACAATGAATTTAAAGGTTTGAGGATTTAATAGAAAGATTGTTTAGTAGGTATCTTTAAATTTATTTTAGGCTTAAAATTGATCTAGGTAAATAAAATAATAGTTAACGAAATGTATCTAGGTAATTATAGAAAATAGCTTTCTTTTTTATACTGAAATCATCTTGAGAAAATTAGATCAAAACGCGAAAAGACAATCTTAATCTTAGGTTCAGTGCAATTAAATCTTAAAGGTTTGATAGTTGATATTTTCCAAAGAGATGTTCTAAAATCTGGGGGAAATAGTTGCACTGACACCATGAGTTTCTTTAAGAATAGAAATAAGAATACCGCTACACTCATTTTCAGTACACAAACGTCTCAGTATTCACTGGTAATGTAATTGTACATATCGTTTGCGGTACACCAGTGACTTTTATATCTATACAGTATACATCTATAAATGAAGTATTTTGTATTTTGTCGACTCGCTGAAATCAGAAAAATAAAGCGTTTACTCACCCTGGAATCACACTGCCTTTTTCCCAGCGAAATCGGATTTCCTGGACGAACTCGTGCCAAAGTTGGGCGAAAGCACTCATTCCTCCAAAACTGGATGTGCAGTGAGCAGCGACTATTGCTAGTCTCCAGACTAAACTGCCTATTGCACAAGTTTTGATTCCTTTCCATTGATTTTCGTCAAAGTTGTAGTTGCTAAAATCATCGTATGGACAGCTCTACAGTTTAAATAAAAATATGAAAGAGATTAAAGTATTGTAAGAAAAAAGATCCTTTTATCCAGGTATTAAATTGATTAATTAACATACCGAATTTTCATCAGCGTCAGGAAAGAGGAAATAAATAATCGGCATAAGGATTTCCTCCGATATCGGGCCTTCAACATTTCTATTACGTTGCTTCGAGACTTTTTTACCAACAACGTTTGAAATTGTGGGAATTCTAGACTCCGTTAAGATATTAAATGCTGAACTTAAAGCCGATCCCTCGTTGTCGTAAGAGGCTGCATCGCCCAAAACATCTGTTAGTGATTTTTGTTCCCGATGCAATAGCAGGAAATTTGAAAGATAATCTCCAAGAAGGCAAACTGGAGACTGAGCACTTTTTACTACAAGAGACCATTCCGGTGATAAAAGAGGATCTAAATCACTAAATCCTTCGCTATCCACTACAATGTTTTCTGATATTTGATGCCATGTTGTGAACAAGCGGAATTCTCTGAAAGTAAAAGGTATTTATTTCAAAATTTGGTTAAAGGCTCTGTAAAAATTCGTTGGAAAGTGAATAAAAAAATACCCAATGGGGTCGTAGCTTGCTCCAAAAGGAAGTTTACCCAATTCTGCAACACCAAGTGTCTCTCCTTGCAAAAAATCGAAATCAGGAGGTTCTTGAGTCCACGCACTGTTAATCCAATCTTTGAGGACGTATGAAAACCTTATAGATATAATTGCTGGATCCAATCTCAAACCGCATCCTTCGCTGATTTTTTGTTTGAATAATGTGAGCAAACCTGCGAAGAAATCAGAATTGGTAAATAATTAAATGTCAACTGGTAACCTTAACTTTTATGATTAAAATCTAAATTATTACCAGTTAAATGCTTGCAGTGAGGTGGAGTTTTTTTCAAGTGTATCATATTGAAATTAACCTTAGAACCTCTTCCGAGACCAACTCCAAGGTAAAACTGTTGCCATAATTCTAGCACTTGGACAAAAACAGGAACCTCGCTGAAAAAGTATTAATTTAATTAAAACTTGGGGTTAAATAAAATACAGCCTTATAGGAATAGTTATTTAATTTAATTAAAACTTGGAGTTAAATAAAATACAGGCTTATAGGAATAGTTATTTAATTTAATTAAAACTTTGAATTAAATAAAATACAGGCTTATAGGAATAGTAATTTAATTTAATTAAAACTTGGAGTTAAATAAAATAAAATACAGGCTTATAGGAATAGTTATTTAATTTAATTAAAACTTGGAGTTAAATAAAATACAGGCTTAAAGGAAGTTATTAATAATAATTACCAGTCTGCATTGCTTGCTGCGATGGTGAGAGAACTAAGCAAAATTTTAATTTTCGTTTCATCTAGAATGGGACTTCGTTTTGAGGGAACTAAAACCAGAAATTCTCTAACTCCATAAAAACGAGCTAGTTCTGTATGATTTCCATTCAGCTGGGCAAAATCATTCGAGGCATTGAGAATGTCTTTTTGACACTGAGTAAAAGAATCTTCTCGTTCTTCAACAGAACCTGCGATAGATTCATTATTTTCTATCTTCAATTTGTAGTGTTTGAAAGTAAACTCCACTTCTGAAAAGAGAGATTTCCCTTCTTCAAAAATAAAATAAAAAGCCTAAATAAATATTTGGGTCACGTTATTTTTTTAAAAAGTAAGGCACAAAATTAGATCATGAATGAAACTGTAATTTTCGAAAGGGCCACAAATTGAAATAAATAGAAACATATGGAAAAATATAAACAAGACATGAAAAACTAACCTGCAAAGTTCAACTTCTCCGATGTTTCTTGCCAAGTTAAATTAACAAAGTCACTTTCTTTCAAAGGAGGACCAAAGGGCGAATGAGGCAATTTCCATTCGTGCATAAGTTCTTCAATTCGAGCAATAAACACTTCCCATTCTGTGGCAGTTGTAAAATCGTGGTGGTGAACGTCCTCAGCAATTTCATCATTATTCATTTTGATGAATCTTGATTAATTTTATTGTTTCAAAGGAATTTAGTTCTTTGTTGCCGTACACTGAGTAGTTATTGTTAAAAGAGATCTTCTTTGTAGACAGTGTCACGGCATTTTAGAACAATATTTCAATCTGTCAACTGACAGCGAACATTTGTTGATCACTGGATCAGCTGATTCGCATCATAGGAATTTCAGGTTGCATGAGAACCACTGTATGAAGGATGTATGTATGTTGAGAACCTCTGTTCGGTACCAACTAACCTCACTTTTTAGGCTTTTTAGATGTGAGAAAATAATTTTACTCCGTAAAAAGATGAAGTAAAGTGTTTTATGTGCTGAATTGTTGAAAAAGTGATAGTTTACGCATTTTTTAAGACGCAGAGTACAAAATTAAAAAAGTAATGGCTGGAAACGTTGCAAAACAAGGCAGGGACCTGGCTTTCCAAATGCTAAGAACACTTCCTAGAGTCTGCATAGGTAATCTTCAAAATCATCCTGGAGCAGTAAAAAAGGTAGGATTTTCTAATTTTATTATCTAGCTGCTTTGAATAGATTCTATTTTCTGGATTTTGAATATTAATATGTTTAAAAATGTTCAAATACACAGTGTTTTAATAACTTATTTTGTCGATTGATACGTCTCTGTTTTTGTACTGACAATAATTATTTTAAGTATTAAATTCTTTAAAAATCAAAGGAAAAAGATCATAGATTAAATAAATCAAAATATTAATCGACTAATATTTATAATCAAGAATAAAAGAGGAAGAGGACAACACGGAGGAGACAAACATGGTGCAGGAAACAAAGGTTCTCTGGCTCGACAGAATTATACGCGACCTGGATACGAAACTGGAAACAATCCATTTTATTTGAGATTTGGAAGAGAACCTTATTATAAAGGACATCAGTAAGCACATTTTTTTACGGATACGTTCTCAATAAAAATAAGGTACTTTAAAATGTTTTCATTCATTTAATTTATGTATGATTGCAGTTTAAGAAGAGAATATCCCCCATTATCGTTATTCAATCTACAAAAGATGATTGATACAAATAGATTAGACCCAACTAAACCCATAGACCTCGTATCCTTGATAAATACAGGTCTCTACGGAATCTTTCCAGATATGAGGCAAGCAGGCGTCCATCTCACAGATGTAGTAAGCAGATATTAAATTATTTTCTAAATGCTAAATTTTATTTAAAGATTAGAAAATTTAAATTTATACACGGAAGGGTTTTAATTCATTAAATAAAAATTTTCAGCTTTAAATGTTTAATTAAATTGACAATTTCTTCAAGGGAATGGAAGTTTTCAAAGCAAAAGTGAACATCGAAGTGCAGTGGGCCAGTGAACATGTGATTGCTGCTGTTGAAAAAAACGGCGGAGTTATAACAACTGCTTTTTATGACCTCAATAGCCTGCAATGTATGGTTGATCCAGAGCGATGCTTCAAGAGAGGTAATTTCTGAAAATAAACCTATTAAAATAAGTACATCAGAAAGTTTAATTTTAACTTGAACCCTGAATAAAATTGTGTTACTAGGTGAAGCAATTCCTCGTCGACTTTTGCCACCAATGGATTGCTTAGAATATTATTCAAGTGCCGCTACTCGAGGGTACTTGGCAGATCCGGAAAAGGTTTCCTACGAACGGCTCGTGTTGTCCCAGAAGTACGGCTACGAGCTTCCAAAGATCGAGGATGATCTAGATTACGAGATGCTTATCGAACGAAAAGACCCGAGACAAATATTTTATGGGTTAGAACCAGGATGGGTAGTGAGTCTGAAGGACAAAGTAATTCTCAAACCAAAAGCAGAGTATCTTAAAGAGTTTTATGCAAGTTAGAATAATGTAGATTTTGAATCTAATAAAGAACAATTGTAATTTTAACGCAGTTTTGATTTAAACGATTTTCTTAAAATCCGAAATGATAAGCAGTATTTTTATTCTAATGTAAACGATATTTTACAAATAATTTTAAACTCCAATTTTCAAGTTCTGGAAAGATTTATGCAAAAAACAACAATATTTCATCAAAATTTACAAGAATATGCTAACAGATGACATTTAAAAAATTGCAAATTTACAGTAAATCGGCTGATGAAACGGCCTGTGTAAAATATACGGACAAATCACTAGATTAATGTTTTATAAATTTACAAAAAAGTTTTTAAAATCACATAAAGTATCAAATTAAATTTACAGTTCACCATTAATCATTCCACGATATTCACCATGTTTAATTAATTATTTATCATTTCTGCTAAACCATGTCAAAGTTTATTATTTTTAACATTTCTTATCATTTCTTCACTGATAATCCATAGCTTTTTTGCTAATTCAGGGTCTAAAGATGCGCGTGAAGCATCACATCGGTAACAATTATTAAAATATACGCCAGTTGCTCCCTCTAATTCAGAAGCTGTTGCGCAATATACAGACGTACTGGCTGCTTGTTGCTGAAACAATTTAAAAGATTAATCAATGCATTCAGTAATTAATTTTTGAAAGAAAATAGATACAGGATTTTTTCTATACATTGTAATGCTGAATTATAAAAATTACATATGGCTTGGAAAATTCCAGTCATAACATATACCTAATTAATTAAATTTAATTACCAATGATTTCGTGAAAGGTCGCACCAGAGCAAACAACAATCTATAAAACCAAAACTGTCGAGCCAAGTTTGAAGACACCATATTCCCCGGATGGCAACTGAAAACGCTTATTGTTCCCCATCGCCTGGCCAGTTCTTGTGCGAATAAAACATTACACAACTTCGAATCATTGTAGGCAGCCATTGACCAGTACTTATAAGCCGGAGGGGACATTTTCGACGGATCTACATCATCAGGTGTTCTAATTGAAGAAAATCTGTGAAATAATTAATCGATTGTTAAAAATATTTAGAACTAATATTTACACACATCTCAGTTACTTTTTCTTTAACCCTAGAACGGTATCGTGACTTTTAGTACGGTAATGGTATCCACACGCTTCCTAGGCGTGTACGCCCTAATTATGGATATTTCAACACAACAAATGGTTTATTTTCGTCTTATTTCATAGTATTCCTTATGATATCCTCGAAGGTAAAAAATATAAAAACTCTGGTTTTGTAACAAATAACCGTTTTATTTTTTCAAAATGCGAATATAAAAGTGAAGTTGTTCACGAAACGTCACAATTCCTGTAGGAAAATATACCTTCATCTCAAAAATACCATATAATTTCAAGTCTTAAATAAAAGAAACTAAATTTTTTTTTCAGTCTTCAATAAATATAAAAATAACTCCATTTTTCCTTACTACGATCTCTAGTAGCAAGTTTATCACATGTATCAAGTACACAGTTTTAGGAAGACTAGTGTGGTCAATAATTAGAAGAAAAAAAAATCACGCATTCGAATGAAGTCTAAAACTTTGAAAAAGTAAAGTTATTAGTAAAAGAAAAGGTTGCATCATGAAAATTCTTCTTGAAAATCTTTCAAAATTAGGGATTTATGCAAGTAACGCAAACTTTGAAGCAGTGTTCACCGCAGACAGGCTCTTTACAAGTATGACAAATCATTTTGCACTCAGATTCTTCAATCTGCAGTACCAATTCACATGCAATTTCTTCATCACTTGTGTAGGTTTGGTTTATGTTTGGTCCCTATAGAACAAAAACTCTCAGTCACTATTTTTCGTAATTTAGGAGCGAATAGCTACATTGTGATACATTGGAATGAATATGGAAATCGAACGTTAATGGTATGAATACGCTTTAGAGGCGTAGTAATTTAGACCCGTTAATAGTACCTATGTCTGGAAGACGTACAAACTTTTTCATTGAATGGTATCCATACGCCTCTGAAGTGCATTAACATGCACAAACATGTACAATACTGAATACTCACAAGTTGACTCCAGGGGGGTGGAGAGCGTACTGAGGGAAAGGAGAGGTCTCAAGGGATGCCTTGCTGGAGGGTTACGTGCACGGTTACGTGGTATGGCATTCATTCTTGTCTACATCTACGCCTTGGAGGCGTATAGATACCGTTCTAAGGTTACAGATAAATTACCTGTGTGATTCGCTAGAAACAATTACAACTCTAGCATTATCGCAATGATGAATGGGTTCCTCTAGCAACAATGTAAAGTAAAATTGAGCCAAGTGATTCACTTGAAAAAGTGTTTCGTAACCATCTTCTGTCACCAAATACGGAAGTGCAAAGACTCCAGCATTTAATATAAGGATATGAAGATTTCTGAAAAATGAACAATATTAATTTTTTGAATTTCCAAAAATGTTTCTACTTAAATATTGAACTGTCAAAGTTATTTAATTTCAAATATTACTTGTATTTTTGTTTGAAAGTTTCGGCAGCCATTCGAACGTGGCGCAGAGAACATAAATCCAAGTGTAAAACATCGCAAGATACATTTTCTCGCTCTTCTTCGATTTTTCTCGCGGCTTCTTGTGCCTTTTCCAGGTCCCTGCAAGCCAGAACTACTCTACATCCATGCAGAGCTAATGATCTTGCTGTTTCGAACCCTAAGAATTCAAAATTAGATTTTTTAAAGTATTTCCATTATTTTTTCTTAAATCTCTAGTGCTTTGTTATGTTAAAAAATTACCTATTCCAGTATTAGCGCCTGTAATCAATGCTACTTTTCCTCTCAAATCTCGTCCGTGAAGTACAGCAAGGGCAGTACTACTCCCATCGAATCTCTGTCTCACAGGTTGAGACATTTCTCTATATTCTGTTGCAAAAGCTAATCTGGGGTCAGTATAGGTTGTCGTTCGATGAGTATGATCGACAAACAAAACTTTTCCATCATCAGAAACACATCTCTCCCAACCGGTAGGCAATTCTATGGAAATTTAGGAGATAAAATGAGATTACATTTTAACAATGGCAATATTTTTTGATTCTGCTATAGAAAAATTACCTCCTTCAACGAGCTTTTTACGTCCGGTTCGAGGATGTGTCCACTGTGTACCTTTTGTAAAGTGACTATCGAAATAAGACATTTGATTAAATACTGTTTAATCAATTATTAAAAAAAAAATAGTCAAATTATGATTAAAATATGAACCCACAAAACAAAAATTTCTTAGTGGAAATGAGAAAACATAATTCAAAATTTAATTAAGGGAATTATAATATTTTAAATTACTGTATTATGTATTGTTTCGAAGTAGATTATTTATTTATGCCCGAGGATATGGTTACGGAATTTTAAGTACAATTAGCATACAATACAAAGGAGGGACGAGCTATTGTTACGGAAAATTCCGTAACAATAGCTTCGACCAATACTATGTTATGAGCTAGTTGCACGGAAATTTTCGTAATTCTAGACAGTGCCTTTATTTATTTGGTATTTGGCACCTTTTATAAAAAAGAACCTAAAAACCGTTGAACATAACCTAACTTTTAAATATTGCTTTTAAAGTTTCCCTGCGTTTTTATAAAATGTCAGAGTACAAAATATATGTATAATAAGGAATAAATTATAAACTTACTTTACATAATAAACATTTCCATCAATTGTCGCTCGCTCTTCCCACCCTGGAGGTAATTCATCGTCACTGTCAGAATCATTTAAAATGCCCACCATATTTGTTTTGTTGACAGTGGTCAATGGTGGTCAATCCAGAGGTCAATTATCAGTGCAGAAATGAAATATAATTCTATTGACATTATTTATACTGATAATAATAAAAATTTCTCGAATACTCTTTTACTGAAATTATGTTTTATGAATTATAAACTAACCTAAAAACCCAATTTTCAATACATATAAATACATATGTATATAGTTTAAGAAAACATTCGGGGCACCTGATAAAGCATCTTACGGTCCTGAATTGAACAAATCGATGTTTTTATATTACATATTTATAATTTCAAATATGGAAAAATCATGTCAGTTTAATAATAAAAACGTGAATAAGAATTCAGTGTTCAAATTTAATTATTTAATTTTATGATTTTAATAGTCTAGTATATAAATAGTATATAAATTGTTAGAAAAGAACAATAATTTTTCAAACACCTATCAACCTGAAGTTGTCTTCGAACCAAAAAGAAGAGGGGGAAAAAACATTAAACTTAACCTTAAACTTCAAAAATGTGAAAAAAGGGAGTAAAAATAAGTCATGACAACTCTTGTAAAAAAGTGCCATATAAAAGTTCAAAGAAAAGAGATAAAATGAACATTAATTACTTAAACTATATTTGTGGTAAAAGTGCTAAGAAGAGAGTGAAAAGGAAATTCCCAGCGATTTGAATTTGGAGTTGTCAAAATTGTCAAGGATGTCAAATTCCTTGAATTCAACGTGAGTAAATTGTGTTTCTAATATAATTAACACCAGTTTTCTTTGTTTGTTCATAGCATCTTGTATGTTGAACATATATCATTTATACAAATTTAAAAATAGACCAAATAGACGAAATGGTTCAACCTAACCTCTCTCTTTCATTTTCCAATTTTGGAGCAATGTCAAAAAATACAATTTCTTAAGGCTTTCTCTGCTTTATTATAGATCTTCTTAGCTATTAGTAATTTCCTACAATTATTTTGTAAAAATATAATCAATTATTTGAACAGTTATAAATTACACGTTCAGAATATCATTTTTAAGGAAGCTTTTTTGTTATGAACGTTTAAATTCGGACTCTTTCAAATTTGTTTTAAGCATTTTGGGTTCTTTAATTTTGTTACCTTCAAATTCTATGGTTTGCTATAGAAACGCTTTTAATCTTTAAACTCATTATTTTAAAAATCTATTTACACTAAAGAATGATATTCTAGGAAATAAGATCTGAAACTAAATTTCTTTTCAGTATTCCAGAAAGATAGAACCGCAATCATGATGGTGATTCCGACTCGATTTTCGCAAAAATTGGTTCGCAGCTCTTTTCAACAATACAACTCCATAATCATCGTCTGTTCACTATTGTTTTCCTGTATTCTAATAATTACTGCATACCATGTTTTCAAGATTGGAAACAGACAACAAAATCCAATTTACCAGCCTTTGGTATTAAGCGATTTCAATGCATTTCCACCCAAAATATTGGATGCAGATTTGCCCGAGGCAGAATCAACCAATATTTCTTGCACTTATTTTGGTTGTTTTAATTTATATCGCTGTGGAAGCCAGGGCAATAAACTTCTGGTCTACGTTTATCCCCCGAAAGTTTTCATTGATCATGAAAATCGTCCAGTTGTAAGTCAGCTGACAAAAGAGTTTTATCAGATTTTGAATGCAATCGTATCGAGCAAATTTTATACTCCAAATCCACACAAAGCTTGTATTTTTGTTCCTTCTATCGATACACTCAATCAAAACAGATTGAGGCTGCAGCAGGTCTCGCAGGCTCTTCGATCTCTTGATTTGTAAGTGGAATTAACAGAATTAATTAATAGATTAGTAGGAAAGTAATAGAATAGTAAGAAAGATTAATATTAAATTAAATTAATTATACAGCTGGGAAAGAGGAGAGAATCATTTAATATTTAACATGGTGCCTGGAAGTGTTCCGGACTATAAATCTGTAATTGATGTTCCGGTTGGCAAAGCAATGATTGCTGGAGCTGGATTTTCGACTTTAACTCATCGCCGTGGATTCGATATTAGTTTACCAGTTTACAGTCCTCTGGTAGAAAATCTCAAAAGAAATTATTCAACACCACGGTAAATTTTATTTCAGATCAATTAATCGATTCAATTTCATAAAGCAATTTCTATACTATTCATTTATGTTTGGTTTTGGATAAATAATTTGGATTATTGCAGGAGATGGTTAGCCATGTCGGCTCAGATTAATATTAATTCAGCCTTTGAGCAAGATTTATTAGAAATTAAGGCCACGTATCCAAAAGATATTTTAATCCTTGGTCCATGCTTGCATCATAATCCTATGAACAATACGATTCGTTGTGTGGAAGATCACGTTTATAAATATCCTGAAATTTTGCAGGTAATTGTAATTTTGTAAAATACAATTATTTTTGTTTGTGTTAATAATTTTCATTCTAGATGTTGAAAATTAGTTTAATTGACAGTTTTAATTTAAGAATAATTAATTTTTTACTTTTTTACAATTACAGATGTCGACTTTTTGTTTAATAATTCGTGGGGCAAGACTTGGTCAAAGTGCTCTTTTAGAATCCATGGCAACAGGTTGCATTCCTGTAATAATTGCAGATTCGCTTGTAATGCCATTCCAAGAAGTAATTGATTGGATGAGGTAAATTGATTGATTTAATAAAATCCCTTATTGAAGGAATTAAAACTTATTTTGAATTTAAAGAGTCATTCTTTCTAATATTACTATAATCATTTTACAGAGCTACTGTATTTGTAAGAGAAGTGGATATTTTATTGGTTATTCCGACTTTGAAGAAAATATCCCAGAAACGAATAGTAGAATTGCGAGAGCAAGGCTCCTGGCTTTATAAAAAATATTTTCAGTCCATGGGTACAATCACTGAAACTACTTTGGAAATTCTTGCCGATAGAGTGTTTCCACATCTTGCAAGAGATTATATTTTTTGGAATGTTCCCAGGCATTTGGTAAATTTTTATTTTTATTCTAAATCATTAATTATAATTTGTAAAACTTTTTATTCTAAATCATTAATTATAATTTGTAAAACTTTTT
>JBAGKK010474597.1:0-37235 GCA_037177015.1 Euceroptres primus
TTGAGCAAAAAGTAGAGGTTTAGCCCCGCTTAATAGGCATCAAAAAGGGCTGAAATCATGCATGTGTTATAAAAAATTTTTTAAATTATTATTAAACCTTGTCTCAACCAATCCTTTATGCTAAAGGTCGATCAAGGTCAAAGATAACGATCACTTGGTATCGCTTAAATGATGTAATTAACGCCAATTTCAAGTTCACAGCGTTATATGCTAAAGACTAGTGCACAATGATCAGAGGTCTCCGAGTTTCGTTACGCTTTCGCGAGGATGACCTCGAAAAGTTCAGTGCAAGACGGCACGGCGTCTGTCCGTCTGTCCATTTTCGTATTCTTCAACTTGATCTGTAAAACGATTATTTAAAAAAGACACGTTTCTGACGGTTTTTAAGCAAGGAACGAACCCATTTAAAATAAGGATCTGTCTCTTGCTCTCATTGAAACTTCCGGTGCGAATGGGTCGAGAGGGGAATTCAGGCCTCAGATCCCGCATAGCTCGACTTTCGTGTGCAATAATATGCACATACAACACAGTGGCGTCGATATCTTTATATGTGTATCGTACAAAAATAGAATATAAATTTTTTTAATTTCTAAAAAACAGAAATTAGATTGAAAAATATAGATAGAAAAATAAAAAAAATATAGATAGAAAGATAAAAAAATATTACGGTAAATGTGGCTTTAAATTAAACCAAATCATTAGTTTAATTTTAATTTTAATTATCTGATATTTGGAAAATATGTAATATTTACAATAAGATCAGAACGTTAGCGTTCTAATAATATAAAAAATTTGGTGAAGATTAAATATAATTATAACAGAGAAAAGAGGAACTTCATTATTTATTTAAATTCATTTTTTACCGTGATGATCATTTAAATGGGAAAACTACTTAATACCGTTAATTAAAAAATGTAAAATGTTTAAAATATCTAATATTTATTCATCTTAACATTGATATTAACATCTTAACATTGAAATATTCAGAATAGAGTAAAACAATCTGTTTTAATTTTTTCTTACAAATAATGAACGTTTAATGGACTCTTCTATTTTCGACGTTAAATTTGTTTATAAAAAATTTTTAGAAGGGATTTCGGCGCCACTGAAAAATACTTGCACTGTGCGTGCAACTTTTCGTACGTGTGCGTAGTCAACTTAATAACATGGGGAGAAGATGACGAAGGACGAGAGGGAACGAATGCATGAGGGTTTACTTGAGATCGTGGGACGTAAAGACTCGCGAAGGCTTTAGAAAAAGTAACTAAATGCCTGACTCGACGAATAGTTTTTAAATTAATTGCCGTAGAGCTAATTTTTCGATGAAACTCTATGAAAAATAACTTTGCTTCAAAAGTACTTTTCTAAACTCTCTGAATTTGACAAAAATTAGTCAATGCTTTCCAAAGTTCACGGCTTACAAAATTATCCATTCACTGAGAAACTTTAAATAACTCTCTAAAGTACTCTCTCGCATTTCCGTAAATATAATTGAATTTGAATTACGAACTTTGCTCTTTTCTAATATCAGTTAATCAGGTATTAATATAGTAGATTTTGAATCATAGTAATATAGATTTGGAATCATCAAATTAAGCATCCTCGTTAGGTGTTTTTTAAAAATTTAAAATCTTTCAATTAGAGTAAGGTTGTCATGCCCTGCTTTATTGTCTCACTCACTCTCAAGTAAATGACGTCACGTTCTGTGAGAGGGAGTGAGACAATAAAGCAGGACATGGAAACCCTAAATTAGAGTCGATAGGGAAAATTAAGGTGGATTCCGAGTTGGAGGATTCCAGAGGGTTTGTCTCCGAATCTCATTATAGTTCGGCTTTTGACAATTGTTGGCTCTTTTTCTGAGAATATAATTGTTGGCTCTTTTTTCTGAGAATATTTCTACTTTCTTAATAATTTTCTCTAGTGATCTAATGTTTAATTTTCTCTATATTTTTGCTATTTCAGGTTCTTGATGGAAAAGTTTCTTTTGAAAGATCTTTTAGATCTTTCTTTCTTTCAGCGACTACTACATAATTGAAAAAAGTAATCCTCTATCATTCTACTTTGATTCGCATATAAATATTTTATATTCGAAGAAAGCATAGTCTGAGAATAAAGTAGTATAGCTATACATACATTCTTCGATTAAGCGCTCCTTGAATTGATTTAATCGAATGGACTGAGTATTTAATGACACTCGTATTGGTCGATCCAGTTCTCAGAAACAGACATGAATTTCTAAGTAACGATGACTTTTATAAGACATGCCTGTTCATTGATAAGTTTTTTATAAAGATTCTGTCTTTCGATTTAAAAATGATCATTCGATTACTCCAGTGATAATTTAATGATTAATGATAATGAATAATCACTCTTTTTTAATTCAAAAATAAATAAAGAGCAGAAAATAAAAATTAGGATGAAACTATACTTTATCTTTTAGGAATTTTATTGATAAGTGATAAGAATTTAGTTTACAGACATGCTGTTCTTCTGGGATCTGTTGCTACCCAACAACCTCCTTTTATTTGTTTTGCGTGTGTTTATTTACTATTTACATATACCGCAGATAAGAATTCCTAAGTGTTGCTCAAGTACCGACCATTTCTTTAAAATTGCAAACGTTCCTATCTGCTTAAATTGGAAGATAATAATTTTCAGGAATTTATTATGTTTTATTATTATTGAGGAATTATCAATGCAAACAGAAATTTCCATTGCAAGAAGAACATAAAACGTTTAAGATGTTCCAGCATGAACAAGTGGTCAAATTAACATTTTCCTGCAAAAATTAGAATCGAGCTGGATGGACACAAAACTTGAGATAACGATAGAGTGGAATTTATTAAGGTACTTTGCAAGGCTGAGGAATTTCGATCAACATTAGTCGGGTTCAATAAATTGGTCAATGATGGGGCTTTGTGGACAGGTTGCAAAAAGAAATGAAGACACTATTAAATTTGGCGCCGGGTCTGCCACGGAATTATTACATGGCTGCCAACCGACAGTGCAACCGTTCGTTTTTCTATTTTCGAACCTACTGCATTCCGTAACTAGAAATATCTTGGACTGTTGACTGAAAACGTTGTGCGGTGCTTTAATCCGGTTGTGCTGCACCTAACAGGGATTTACAAAGCGATTCTAACTAGTACCGAGGGAACCTCCATCTCCATCCAACTGCATTATAAATGTCAATCATTCGATGATAACAAACTGGTAAATTATACAAACTCCCCTTTATATCTCCGCATCTGCGTCTCATCTGCACAATAATTTATTCCTCCTTGATTATAAATATATATCCTTCTTAGAAATCTTCAGCTTCCTACCATTACAATATAAAATATTTTCCACTCTGCACCTGTGTACTATATTTGCCAATAAATATAGTGGTTGCAAAACTGATGAAATTAATTTGGGACCAAATTTGTGAATAGGACAAAATTAAATCCATTTACACGTGACCGAATCCATTTCAAATCAGGCAGGCAGTGCAACTTCAAGTTACAGAATCGGTCGTCCATGAAATATGTTGTTTTTCGAAGGAAATAAGAAGACGCGTATTTTACCGTTTTGAGAAAAAATACATTTTCGCGAAGTTATGAGTATTTAAATTTTAAGCCTCTTTTTTTAAAAAAATAAGATTTTTCTTTAAACTTTTATAACTTTAGACTCAATTAAGATATGAGTTTTCTTTCTTTTTATGGTGAGGTTTATTGGTCATGGAAGGTTTATTGGTAAAATCTATCTTTCTTTACTATGGTGAGGTTTATTGGTCTCTTTCAACGTCCGCCAGAAAATTAAAAAAATATTGAAAATTCGCAAAATGGCGACAGTTTTTCTGAAAAAATTAAAAGACAATTTTCTCAAAAACACCACCGTGTTTTTTGCCCAAATTTTTTTTCTAAATTGGTACTCATATGATGAAGAAAATCACGCCTAGCCTCGATTAAGTTCAACCCAAAAATGCTTCCACATCTTGTTTCTCTTTTGTACGTGTTTCGGGGATACCCCCGGTTATTTTAAGCCAAGATAGAAAAAAATCTGAGAAAAAAGGTTTTTTCATTATTAAGAATGAAAAATCTCATTTTTCTCGAAAATGACGCAAAATATGAATAACAGTTCATAGTTCAAAATTGTTTCCCTTCCTAAAATCTATAAAATTATACCCTTACCAGATTTTTATCTTGTGTATTTTAACAAATTGATATTATTGATATATTATTAAGTTTCCTAAGCTTCAAAGTAAAGAAAAATTGATTTTTTACCTCTAAAATGGAAGAAATATCGTTTTGAACGATTAAAAATCTCATTTTTCTCGAAAACGAAGCAAAATAATAGTTTTTTTTTAATTTTAAATTAATAATAGCAGTTCATAGTTCAAAATTATTTTCCTTCTTAAAATCTATAAATTTATACCCTCACCAAATGTTTAACTTGTGTATTTTAACAAATTTTTCCAAAAAAAAAAGTAGAAAAAATCGGTAAAAGCGACTAAAATAAAACTTTAACGAATTTCAACATTTTATTTCTAAAAACGGTTGCTTTTAGGTCAGTAACAATGTGAAAAACATGTTCCATGAGATTATTAAAGTTTCTGAGTTTAAAAGTAAAGAAAAATAGGTTTTTATCTCTAAAATTGAAGAAACATTATTTTGTATTAATATCAGGTGAAGAAGTAGCTGGTAACTTAAATTTTTTTCTTGTATTTCTTTCTAAGATGTCTTTTAGTCACTTCAGATATAGATAGGAAATCATTTAAATGTTCTAACTGAGAGGAAATAATTTTTATTATTGTACATTCCTATTTCTAATTCTAAAGAAATTAAAATTAGTGCGCTTTTATAGATTTTTTATATATTTTTTTTTTGTTGAAAACTTTTGTTAAAATTCACAAGATTAAAATCAGGTAAGGGTTCAATTTCGTAGACTTCAGAAAAGGGAACAATTTTAAACTATGAACTGCTATTACTATTTTGCATGTTCTTCACATTGCTACAAAAACAACGAGAAAAAACGTTCTTTTTTTCTGTAAAAACAAACGTTTTTAAAACTAAAATGTGGAAAAAAACGAAAAAAACGTACTTTTTTTGTAAAAACAAACTTTTTTCAAACTAAAATGTTAAAGTTCGGTAAACTAAATGCTATTTTAGTCAATAAAAGAAAAAAATTTAACTTAACAGCTACTTCTTCACCTGATATCAATAAAAAAATAATGTTTCTTCAATTTTAGAGATAAAATCCGATTTTTCTTTACTTTTAAACTCAGAAACTTTAATAATCTCATGGAACATGTTTTTCACATTGTTACTGACCTAAAAGCAAACGTTTTTAGAAATAAAATGTTGAAGTTCGTTAAAGTCAATTCTATTTTAGTCGCTTTTACCGATTTTTTCTATTTTTTTCTATTTTCTTCAAAAATTTGTTAAAATACTATTCATATTTTGCGTTGTTTTCAAGAAAAATGAGATTTTTCATCATTAAAAATGAAAAAATCTTTTTTCTCAAAAACGTGTAGTACGATTTTTTCTTTCTTGGCTTTTTGTTGATATATTTTCGTACGTGTGCCCTCAGTTGTGTGAAAAATTCGAAAATTCAATTTTATTTTAAAAAATTTAGTGTAGTTTAGTAGCTTAGCCCGCATGAAACTCATCCATTTTCTTCATCATATGAGTACCAATTTAGCAAAAAAATTTTGTCAAAAAACAAGGTGGGGTTTTTAAGAAAATCTTCTTTTAATTTTTTCAAAAAAACCGTCGACATTTTGCGAATTTTAAATATTTTTCTTTTTAATTTTCTGGTGGATTATGAAAGAGGCCAATAAACCTCACCTTAATCAAGAAAGAAAACTCAAATATCTTAATTGAGTCTAAAGTTACAAAAGTTTAAAGAAAAATGTTGTGTTTTTTTGAAAAAAAGAAGCGTAAAATTCAAATACTCATAAGTTCGCGAAAATGTATTTTATTATCGATAGTCACAATGCAAAAAATGATGCTTTACAGTAAATCTGAAGCTTTCAAAATATTGAAAACAGTTGAAAGTTGAAAACTAGTTATCATTTGTTTGCAGCATTTTGATTTTTCCTATTGAACGTAGGGCATCCTCTACAAATTAAAATTTTATATTCACTGAAAGAGTAATTACTCGAATTAAATTTTTCACTATCTGAAAGTGGAAAGGTTGTACACAATGGTTGTATAAATAGTAATTTTTTTTGGCAACGTTATAGCACTGTGATTTGAGTGTAATACTAGACTATGTGAAAATGACTCGAGCATGACTACCTCAAAGTCGGTAGTCGTAGCCAAGAGGGCTTTTGGCACATTTCCAAGGAATTCACGTGCATTTTTCCATTCATAATCGCGAGATCTATATGTAGAACCGACGAATCGCGTAAATTTGTGGCGCAGTGTTATTTTGAGAAGAGACTCCCCTGCAACCGAAAGCGAATGAAAAGACCTCACCGACGAGGAATTTCCTCCCGGGACTCCCATTCTCTTCAAAACAAACTTTCTTCACTAATTAAATATTGTAATTTCACCGAAAATGCTTTAAATTTAAAATCTTATTAAATTTTCATATATCTTAAATTAAACTTATTTTAATTTAATTCAAACGTGAAAGATGAATTTTTCCCAACGTGAGTGGAAAAATTGGACATGTAAGAGACTTCCGTGAAAGATAACAATTTAATTATTGATAAACAGAGGAGATGTACACACGCGTCACAGAATTTTTTTTAATTAGACGCAATTAAGTAACATTTTACTCCCTATCTCAAGATGCATTATTTTTCTCATCTCGCGTTTGGGTCGTAATACCAGGACGTTTATTATCTGTACAATGTTGAGAGAAAATGGCAAAATGAATGGATGCCGTAGGAAAAAATCTTCATACGCTATTTAACATAGAGGGACTACTTAATGCAAATTGTCTGTACACAAAGTTGCAATTATATGGATGTTTTTGTAAAGGAACACAACTTCCTATGTGCGAGAGGATACGTGTTTGGTTTTATCTTATCAGCTGGAAAACATCACGAGACAATATCGCGATGGGTACTTCGAATCATTAGCTGATTGTCATTATCAGGATGAGAGATAAAATAGAATGACACAAAATCAGGTGTTTTTTGGGTCTATTTGAAATTGAAAGAAAAATTGCAATTTACCTTTAGTCCTCTTTATTAACTTTCTTTAAACTTCGTTTTAAAGATTAGTAACTAATAGAATTGGTTATAATAGTATATTATGCAACATGTGTGTAAAATGCGGTTTTACACACGCGATCACCACAAGTGGGTAAAATCGTACGCACGAGTTGCATACGATATTTCTTGACACAGTGTGCGTAAAATGCGTTTTTAACACACCCATATTAGTGGGTGTGTCATAAGCCGTTTTACGCACTAATATGGGTGTGTAAAAATGCATTTTACGCACACTGTGTCAAAAAATAACTAATATACCTCTGCACAAACTGAATATATAGTAACTAATAGAATTGGTTATAAAATAACTAATACACCTCTGCACAAACTGAATATATAGTAACTAATAGAATTGGTTATAAAATAACTAATGCACCTCTGCACAAACGGAATATATAGTAACTAATAGAATTGGTTATAAAATAACTAATGCACCTCTGCACAAACTGAATATATAGTAACTAATAGAATTGGTTATAAAATAACTAATACACCTCTGCACAAACGGAATATATAGTAACTAATAGAATTGGTTATAAAATAACTAATAAACCTCTGAACAAACTGAATATATAGTAACTAATAGAATTGGTTACAAAATAACTAATACACCTCTGCGCAAACTGAATATACATCTCGAGCACTTTAGAAAATTATTATCTGACAAATGCTGATTACTACCAGTATTATTTTCTCTTTTAATTGCCAACTTTTCACCTCGCTTTTAACTTAATACGCTTTTGCATTTCTGAATGTGATAGAAAATGATGAAGCGCAACTGAAGAAAGAAAAACGACTCGAAAGTAGTAAAGGTAGCGGTACTTTTGCGCGTAGAAATAAATAAAGTAAAGTAAGCTTAAAAGGGAAAAGAGAAGTTCTAGTGAGTCAAAGTAAAGAAAAAATATCTCTACTTCATCCACAGCGTCTCGAATTAACGGCGATTTGCGAAATGTCTGCACGGATAATTGGATTGCATAAGCGTGATCACAATCTATGGCGGCATTAAACATTGAAATACGCGAGCGACTCGTTGCAGGGACGAGAGTGTCGCGGATATTATTAATATATGAAACCGGCTTGCCTTGGCTTACCCATATCAATTGCTCCGATAAATAGTAAACTCGTATTCCTACGCCAGCCTTTTATATTTTCCGGCAATGCATTTTTCGGATATATTTTCCAACGCTTTTCATTTATTATAACTTCTAAAAACTAAGAATTTCATGTAACAAATTCAAAAAGGTAAACATAAAAAAGGAAAGAAAATAGTAGGCAATCACTTTGACAAATTCAAAAAGGAAAACATAAAAAAGGAAAGAAAATAGAAGGCAATCATTTTGAATTTGTCCAGATTTGGTTGCATGAAATTCTTAAATTTTTTCTTGGACGTTAAGTTTCGAGCTTCAAAAAACTAATTGCTTTAATTATCATTTAGTGATTATTTAATTTTTTTGTTGCTTCTTTGCCTTCAGTTTCTAAGCAAGTAAATCAATAATCTTGGCTCTTAATCAATACGTTTCTAAATTATATTAATTGAATCAGATATGAGGAGTAAGCGGCCATAAACGCGTAAGTCTATTTTTCAATTTTTAGAAAAAATCAGGCAAATGTTGTATCTCAGTATCCATTACAGGTATTTGATTTGAATATTTGAATATACAGGTAATATTTGAAAAAGGTTATTATGCTAAGTATCTCTTCAAAATGAAGATCCGATTCTAAAAGAATTTTTATGTTCCTTCGCTTGAGAGCAATTAATAAATCAAGTATAGACTTATGACGTTTTGATAAATTATGGTGGACTTATCACCTTTTGTCAAAGTTTTAGTATCGGAATTTCGTTTCTTACAATTGAAGACATGAGAATAAAAACTCGGTAAAGACCATTTAAAGTTGGTCCCTAAATTTGGTTATTTTAACTATTACTTGGGGTGCCAACTTCAATTGGTCTTTAACGAGTTGTCATTCTCATGTCTTCAATTAATTTCATAACTATTGCACAAAAATTGATTGAAGTCAATTAAATCTTAAATTCACGAGTAATGACACTTTATATACTTTATTGAAATATTTATTGAATGCAAAGAAAATGTTTTTGCATGAAACAAAATCAGAGTTTAGGACAGTTATTGAACGCTTCCTCCCCGAATTATTGATCCTTGGACGTTTTCTAATTGGTTCTTCTACTGCTAACATGCGACAAATTTGGATATCTTGGGCCACTTTGTTTGGTTTTGCAAAGAAATTTTCCCAGAGTTTTTTCATGTCCGAAAATCTTATTCTATTACAGCAAAAAGTCTTAGTGTCGTGGCTGCATAGTCGACTCCACTTTTTCAGATTTGGATCAGGATCAGTGTATCTGATTTTGAAAAATTTGCTATGTAATTTTTTTATACTTATAATTTACTATGAAAATAAAGAGTAAAAGAAAAGTGATATAAACATCAAGCGGCATTTTAATAATTCATTACATTCACTCAAATGAAAATACCAATTCGCTCTTTTGGCTTCTCTCTTCGTTACACTCTGGATCCGTATTTTGGATCCATGATTAATTGTTTTCACCAATTCTTTCATTATTATAAGAAAATTTAACCTCTTTATAAAACGCTTTTTACAGCTCCGATATTAATGAAATATTTCATTGGCTATGGGGTCTATTTTTTAAGATCTACTTAGTTGTAAAATAGAGGGTCAATGAACAATACATGTCTTCCAACATGTCACAATTCAATTAATGAAATAAGTTAAAACATTTGAGCATGTATTGAAAGAAAATAGAAATTGAATTTCAGAGCACATTTCAAATACGTATTTTGCAAAAGCGAGCGAATAAAACACAAAAATTCTTTTCGACATAAAAATTCAGTTTTTTATTCAATAAATTTTTAAGTTTAGCATTAAATTAATTTCAAACTAACAAAAGTATAGTGATATAGGTGATTAGGTGATAGGACTTAAATATGTAATAGGTGATTTCGGACTTATTTCTCTTCGGTAAATTGTGAACAATCACAAAAGAGGACTTGTAACGTGTTGGTCATTTTTCCAAGTGAAAATAATTCTGAATTTTAAACAGGACATATCATTTTGGTAAAGTACAAAATTGTCAAAATGGAAATTCATTTAGAAAAAAAATTTTTCTTAAATATAACCATCAGATATGGATTCCTGAGGTCCAAAATCTATAGAATCTATGCTTATCTCATTTTTAAAAAAAATTGAATTATGCCTTTATGGCCGCTTACTCCTCATATATTTACATGAGTTTTGATCATTTAATGAGTTAAAAACTTTTTCTAATCATTTTTTAGAAGTGTCAATGTGACATCTAGAAGAAAAAAAAACAAGTATCAAGATTATTGCTTCTTCTCAACTTTATTGATTTTATTGATATCTGTATTGTCAAGGTCACTTAAAGTTATGGTTATAAATTTCTGGAATTTGAAACATTTAAAAATGACAGATATAAAAATAAGTTGCGGAATTTCAAGGGGGTATATTTGAAATAGGATTTCATCTTGATGAGCTAGTGAAAAAGCTCCTTGAGCTAAGAACATGTAGTTCTCAGCTTGTAAGTCGTTTCTAATCTGTCGGTTGGCAGTGTTCCTCGTATTTATATAACAATTTAGGTCGTTCGCACTGGCTACCAGTGTCCACGATCCGATCGGAACGTTGCCTAAAATGTCTTCACCAGACTATCCACTAAAGTTATTTCAGGGTGGCGCCTGCCATTCCCACTGTCTCGCGAAAATCGATTCTTTTTCTATTAAAAAGCCACAATCACCAAAATAAAATTACGAAAAAAATTATATTTTTGTGTAATCTATTTTTTGTACACTCAAAAATGCTTTAAAAATATTTTCAATATATATTTTAGGCAGTGTTATTTATTAATTTTTTAAATAATTTAAAACTCACCTTAATATCGAGATGTGCCACATTGACGGAATGAAGGAAGGCAATGCCATCGAGAATTTGCCTGAGAAGTCTGGCCACTTGTCGCTCCTCAGGAATTTCATCTTTATCCAGCACCATTTGTAATTCGCCACCGGGAGCCCTTGAAAATAAAAACTCGGTTTCAGAAAACAGTCTCACAGTCGTCCCTTTAGAGGAAATCCTCTTATCTTTTACGAGGAAGGCGTCTTTGTTATCTTTAATAAACATGATAGGACACTGATAACAAAGCTCAAGCGACCATGTTTTTTCGAACTAGATTGCAAGCGAATACTTAGCCGCTGAATTATCATATTAAAAGATAAAAAAAGGCAATATTTTCGCACAGTGTGATGAAGGTGTTCAAGATAAGATATGACTATCAATGAATTTGGTGACCGGTCACACTGAAAATAATACACGAACAAGAAAAAAGGTATTTCTTTGTTGTGATTGAAAAATAATTTGTCTGGATAATATTGCAGAATGTGTTTTGAAGACATTGATCTTTTATTATTGAAGAGGAAATAAAGAATCATATTTTTTTCTCTCGTTTTAAGCTCGAGGCTAGGAGAATTTTAAATAAATTTTAATTTATAAAAGGGTGATAGATTATAAAGTAATCTTACATTTCTAGGACGAGAACCATCTCAGAATTCGTTTCAAAAACTTGATGGAGAGAAACGAGTCTGGGACAATGAGCTGCAGCGTCCAGCACTGCAACTTCATGAAGAGCTTCTGCTCGAAGTTCCTGGGCTCGTCGCCTCTTCCTCAAGAATTTGGCAGCCCATTGCCTTCCACTTGATCTTTCCCTGCACCTTCGAACCGTTGCATATTTTCCCCTGTGAAATAAAAATAGCAGAGTAGGTAAATAAAATTGAAGAATTTTAACATTAAATTAAAATAACACTTCATTCTTTCTATTAAAAATAATTTATTGGTTGAAAAATATTCTTAAAAGCAAATTCCACAGTTTGATATACTTTTAAATTGTAAAATTGTCTGTACTCTCAACCTTCAGATTACTCAATCTTTATCTTGATTTAGAAAAATGAAAAAAGACCTATTGTTTTTCGAAAGAGTACCCGTAGAACATTTTATTTACTAAATATTTTCTCAATGTAATTAAGAAAATGATCATAATTCCTCATTTAAATCTATTTATTTAGGTTTCTCTGTTTTTTAGACAAAAGTTGTCATTTTTAGTTATCAATAGTAATGCTCTTCAATCCTTTGTGTCATAGTGCCATAAGTATGACACCTTTTTGACCTCGTTTTTTAATATTTTCCACATAGTTTTTAACAAATTACAAGAACAAAAAGCAAGTTAAAAGTATTGTAGAACTTCATTTGACATTAAGAAATCTTGAAAACATTTTGTTTTTAACGGAATGGATTTTATAAATAAAAAAGGTGAAAAAACAGCCATTTTACACACGAAATGTTAATCAACAATAGTTAATTAGCTGAAAATAACGTCTAAGGGGTTTTTGGGGGTCACTGATTACATTCCGAGGTCAAAATTTCAAAATTAAAAATTGCGGATCCAATATGGCGGCCAAAAAATTAAAAAATTGGCCCTGTTGCTTCAAAATGGGTCCATAGGGGTTTTTTGGGTCGCTGATTACGAATATGGAGTAAAAATTCCAAAATTCAAAATGGAGGATCCTATATGTTAGGCAAAAAATGCAAAATTTGGTTCCGTGGCTTCAAAATGGGTTCCAGACGGTTTTTTGGAGTCCATCGATTGGCTACCAGACGGTTTTTTGAAGTCCATCGATTGGCTACTTATTGGATCTGCCATTTTTAATTTTTTTCTTTTGACTTTAGAGTCGTAATCAGCGACCCAAAAAAAAAACCGAAAACCCATGTTGAAGCCACGGTACTTATTTTTAAATTTTTTGTCCGCCATATTAGATCCGCCATTTTGAATTTTGGAATTTCAACTTCAGATTCGTAATCAGCAATCCAAAAAAAAAACCGGAACCCATTTTGAAGCCACGGAACCAATTTTTTCATTTTTCGACTGCCAAATTCTATCCGAGATTTTGAATTTTGGAATGTTTAGTTCAGATCCCTAATCAACGACCCACAAAACCGCCGAGAACCCATTTTAATGGCACGGGACTTATTTTTACATTTTTTGTCCGCCATATTGGATCCACTACATTGAATTTTTAAAGTTTCAAAAATTTGACTCCAAATTCGCAATCAGCGACCCCAAAAACTTTTCGTGCAAGTAGTTTCAAACAATTCGTATTTAAGGAAAAATATATGCTTCAAAGGATTAAAAGATTCTTTACAATTTTATTACAGTTCAAAGTAAAGATTGGAGGTTCCTTTTTGTTGCAGTTCTAATAGAACATAAGAAAATCACATAAAAAGTGGCGCCATTTATGAGGGTTCCTTTTTGTTGCGGATCTCTTGGAACCAAAAATCGGTTCTAATAGAAACCCCAGCCTTTTCTGTGTTTTAAAGATATCAATTCTTAATTAATTTTTCCTCGTTCAAAGATCCCAGTCGCCTTAAAATTTTTTGAAACCTAGTAATTCCAAAATCAATATTTAGAAAGTTTTAATAACCCTAATTGGGTATGCAAATCTTATTCGAATCTGTGCACCACATAAATATGCCTCGAATTTGCGATTCATCCATTAAATCTTGCATTTCAAAGCACAGGCACGACTTCACAGTGCAAATTCGTCGTATCGTGAGAATCACGACTCGATCTAACCGCGAGGACTTTGTCAGTAGAAAGTGAATGTGCTTTGTAATGCTCCAGTTTGCCAAGTCGTGCGTTGTTGCGAATCAGCCTGAAGCCCACAAATCCTCTAACTCGTGGTAAATCCACAGTGAAAGCACCCACCTTCGCCATTACGTAAATTTTGTACACGAGGAAGCAACATTTTCTCGTCACTCGACGACGTCGATATCGTCTTTCGTCTTCTGTACAACCGGATTTTATTTTTTGTTTGTTTTATTAGACATGATACCCATAATTTTGATG
Organism: Euceroptres primus; assembly: GCA_037177015.1. NCBI lineage: Eukaryota > Metazoa > Arthropoda > Insecta > Hymenoptera > Figitidae > Euceroptres > Euceroptres primus. The sequence goes on from JBAGKK010474597.1 coordinate 14,151, forward strand.
TCAAGTATGAAAATAACGAGTCAAGAGAAAACGTATACATACGGGCATAATATAAAAAAATATAAAAGTTATAAAAAGATGAAAAAAATATAATATAAAAAAAATGGTTCACTTTTGTTGCTTCAACATAGGTTTCATGAATTGAACAATTGTAATAGAAGTCATTCAGAAAGAAGGGAAAAAATAAAACAAGTTTTCTGGTTTCACTTTCAATTATTTTAAATCTGTTGAAATTGTGAAAATTCGTTATAGTGAATAATTCACAACGATTAAGTTAATCATACTCATTCATACAACTGGCGAATAAGAACCTATTTGAGCCTCAGGTAGAATTTCATGTAAACTTTCACTGTCGTATCGAATATCGCTGCAGACGACCTTGGAGCTGTTGTATCGATATTGCAACGATTGCTAGGGTGTTACACAAAAATAAGATCTGGGTTAATAGAAAGCAAATAGGAAAATTTGCAACTAGTAATCAATTAATTGTAAGCAATTAATTAATAAATATACTGACGGTAATTCGGTAATAAGCAATAGTTCTTTAACGATTTGTTTGTAAATTGCAGAGAGATTAAATTATTTTACAATTTTTCTACAACTTGAGAATAACAGTTCAGCAATTTTCACTACTCTAAAGGGTCAAAAAATCAGTTTCACCTTTCGTAAAATAAAATATTTGTGGTCGTTATTTATATATAGAAAAAGTTCGCGTAGGCTGGCCTTCACTGGTGTGAACAGCGTGGGTCGACTTTATTAAACCGCAATGTGTTAATTGCAAAATGCAATACGTAAATAAAGAGTAAAGAGCAATCTGACAGAAACCAGCAACGCCTAGTTTATGATGAAATTTCTAAGGTTTAAACTACGTTGGTTATCATAGCTGTTACTCACGACTTTGAAAATGCATTTCTTCTCTTGAATAGAATATTTACTCTTTTTTTATCTCCTTAAGGATTGAGATCGCATTAGGTTGATTCACGTTTCATAAAAAGAAGTGTTATTTCCCAAGTTCTAGGAAAACGAATAAATATTCATTATTCTCCAATGAGTGTTTAATATTCTTGTTTAAAAATCATTCTAATATATTGTTCTATTTTTCATAATATACTGTTCCAATATACTGTTCTACTTTTAAAAATTTAAATTGAAAACCCTAATCTAGATATTTCAATAAAAACGAACTATTTTACTTTTATTTTTATTCATTACTCTCTTATATTCACTGGGTGCGTTCACCCTCTAGACTAGAGAGAACACAAAAAATTCAAATGGCTAATTAGCCTCCGACCTCGTTGATGGCTTCTTCTAAATTGATGGCTTATTAAATTAATAAACGATATCGTTAGCTCATCTGATGCCTGAAATATATAGCGTAAATTTCATAATCTCGTTATAAATGAAGCGGCATTTCGTTTCAACCCTGTTTATATTTACCGACGCCGAACGCACGTATATGGCAACGCGGAAGAAACGAGGCAAAGGTGAAGACCAATGCAAACGGCGTCGATTTCAATTAATCTAAGAATGAGAAGGAAATATAAGGAGGGAAAAAATGAGAGAAGAAAAAGGGGAAAAAGAGTGAAAACAAGGCATGCGTGTATATGATCCGAGCAGGGACCAATGACGTTGACTAATCGAACACCAAAGCGCTATTAAAGAGTCAATTAAGGCTTCGATTAAAGATTCGTTTAAGTATACGGCTCAAGGCTCGGTCATTGTTGCCATTGCAATTTAACGCCAAGATTTAAATTCTTTCGTCTCTTGTAAAGTTCGAATCGTCCCAGCAGGAAGTTAATCGGGTCAACGCCAATGAGTAGCAAGATTAATATCATTGGCACTGCCAATATCATTGAACACGATGAAAATTTATTTCAGCCATTGATTTAAAAACTTCCTGGGTTCTACTTGATTATTTACAAAAACAATGATATCAGGATATTAATATTACTTTTCGAATATTGTATCCTGAGTAATAAGAAAACACTCTTAGTACATATATCATAGCAATTTATGCTTGAAAATACTCAACATCTTTTGTTACTGATGGCCTTGAAGTTCTGTACGTTCAAATAAACGAAATTTTTGTTTGATTTCACTTTAAATTCTTTGTTCTAAAATATTGGTTCATTAAATAAAGAAACTAATGTACCGTCAAACGGGGCAACTTCGGTCATGTGGGGTAAATTCGGACAGTCCTAAATTAATACTTTTTACTGAAAACGGTTCCATGTAGAATATGGAATCAGTTTAAGCCTTAACTGGTTCCAGATCCTAGTTAAATCCAACTTCAGTAATTTAAAGGATGAATTTAGGACTGTGCGAAATTACCCCACATGTCCGAAGTTGTCCTATTTGACGGTAATGATAAAACTCATAATGCTTCTTTTTATTTGCAGTTGGAACAATGAACAGAGTTTAAAAAGAAAATTTCGTTCAGTTAAATTATAATTCTGTGCCGTAGAATCACCTAACTTCGAACACTGTCTTTTTCTTAGGTTTATACTAATTTTTTAATACAAAATTAACTTTTGAGATGACGTCAGGTTTTGGGCTTTTAATTTATTTTACTTTTTTACTATTCAATTGTCTGGAAACAAAGATAAATGGGTGTTCGAAGTAAGGGACAGTGTCCGAAATTAGGTGATTCTACGGTATTGTAAATTTATTTTTAATCTTATCAGAGGATATCAATAATATCAGAGAATATCAAGGTACAAAATCTCGTTAAAAATAAAATGAAATTAACAGTGGATTTGTTGAGTTTTCTCAGCTTGTTTCTCATTTGCCGTATGTTCAGATTTCTGCATAGCACCAATAAAAATAAAAATTAATTTGGTAATAATGAAAAGACGTTTCGAAAATTCGGTAAAACAGATTTTAAATACTGAAAAAAATCTGCTTTTCAATGATTTAAATTAATTTTTGAATGAATGAAAGGAGGGAGAAAAAATTTATTAGACGGTTGCAGTTTGCGAATGAACATCTATTCTATGGTCGTTTTCTACACCATGGAACGAGAAATCTCGGTTCGTCGTGGCCTGCTGCCTCGGATTTCTCCGCGGAAATGCAAACCGAATCGACGCCATGGTGGATACCACGACCTAAGCGCGAGTTCATTAATTCCCGACGAAGATCGAACTACGGCCGAGGTTAGTGCCCCGGGTTCAGCTTGAATGTTTCTACTTTCCTGACCGGTAAGCTCACACGCTGATACGAAACGAGGGAATTGATTTCATTAGTGATACGATATCGCACAGTCCCATTATTTATCGCGAACCAACGGTTCTTGCGATTTCCGACACTTTTTCGCTTATCACCGACACGAAAAACAACTTGTTCACTTGCAAACGAAATGTTACGTTAAATTCTTAAATTATTTTTTACGATGTATTAAACAAGTTTTTAAAACCCTACAATTTATTTTGCAATGATTTGTCTACCACTATTATAAAAATAGCATTGAAATTTTCAAAGTTCTACTGCATTTATAATATTTCTCTATGAAAGAAAAAAAACTAATCCACACTAAGTGAAATTAACACAAATCTCCTGGCGTTCTTGAATTAACGAAGACGGATCAATCCTGATTATTGTGTATGCATGAATAATAAAACGAATATCGTAAAATAAACTCGATAGGGTTCGTAGAAAAAAATTATGCGATAAACCTGTTTTTATACGTCAATTTTATGGAAGAGTTGACGGACCAGGTACAGTGATTTAAATGGAAACGGTATGAAAGCGTTGTTTGTAACCTGAAAAATCAATGAACGTTGCAATGCGACTCATAAAAATTCAAATGATTTCGTATTAGATGAGAGCATGCTAAATGATATCAGATTTCAAATTGATTTAAATATCAAGATTATTAGTAATCTGACAGAAAAGGAATTATTAACCTTTGCTTAACAGGTCTTTGCATAATTTAAGAAATAAATATAGAGCAGAATATTAATGTTTTAGGAAATAAAATAAAATAGAATTTTAATTTTCAATTGCAGTCTGTATAATTGTTAGACAGGTATAGGATGGTTCAGTAACGTAAGTAACGATGCGTTGCGGATACGTTCTCGGGAGCTTTACAGAGAATCTATCTCGAAATTTATTTTTCACTAACTAAAATTTATATAAACATAAAAATATTATCTGAATATTAAATATCGTTTTCTTCTTTGCAAAAAAGCAATAAATTGCTAAGTATTAATTTTTTAAATTGGTAAAACTGTCAAAAAATACATTTTCTGGCGACTAGACGACTTTTTCTGATCAAACTTTTTTTGTTTTGATTCAGCATTAAACAATTTTCTTTTTTTGGTGGGCAGTATAACTCGAGCAATTTTCATCCGATTGACTTGACATTTTAACTGTAGCTTCTTAATTAGATTATCTAAATACTCATAACTTCGTGAAAATGTATTTTTTTTCTCAAAACGATAAAATATGTGCCTTCTTATTTCCTTTGAAAATCAACATATTTCATAGACGACTGACTCTGTGACCTAAAGTTGCACTGTCTGCCTGATTTGAAATGGATTCGACCGTAGTATTTTTTTTTTTTTTGAGGGACGACTAAGAACCATTCTTTTTCGAAAATTTCTTATATTGTAATACAACTGGGTTACACAATCATCCATCAAGAAACATTTCCTTCCATATTTCTGATGTTATAGAAGAAAATTACCAAAAGAATTTCTTATTATAAATTAAAAGAATTTTCGTTATTATTATAAATCGTTTTTAGAATCAATGTTCATGAATCTCTGTGAACCTTTAAGGATGTTAACCCCTTCTTCTAGTGCCTCAAATTTGAATAGTTTTTGAAATAGTTTGTAAAATCAAAAATAACCACATTATTAAATATAACAAATTTTAAAAGAAAAATTAATTGTGATTAACAAAAAACATAGTTGAATCTATAGTCGTTATTTAACATTAGTTATTTAAGATTTTGTATTTTTTCTTTCGCTTCATAAAAAAGTCGTAATTCCGATTCAATCTTCATCATTGATAGTGTATTTTGTTCTTTAAAGTATTACCTTTAATTCTATTTGAATTTATAAAATAAATTGTTAATTCACTTATATTTTATCTAACTATCTATTTAACAGCAATTTGACAATTTCGTTTGAAATACAAATCATCCTAATAGAATTGGAGGTAATATTTTAAATTTAAAAAAAGAAAATACCCTATAAATGATAAAGATTGAATCAGAATTACGATTTTTTTCTGAAGCAAAAGAAAATCTCAACCTAACTAATGTTCTATAAACAATTGAACCGCCGCATCGTAGAAAGGGATATAAAATTTCTTGGTTCGAGCGCAAACAGATCCTGACAATGTAAACATTACAATTTTAAAAATATTTTTTGACATCCAAGAAAATTAAGTACTCCAAATAAATTTCCAAAAGTTAAAGTTGAAAAAAATTTACAAAAGCGGTAAGAGGCATTGCGTTCGGACCAAAAAATTTTATACCCCCTTCTACGATGCGGCGGTTCAATTATAGATTGTTTCTTCTATATCGCACTTTGATTTCTCAAAGTGCGATATGGATTTAACAATATGGTTATTCGATTTTACAAGCCTATTTTAAAAATTTGAAGTGCGATAAGGGATGAACACCCTTAAATCTCGTTCCGTTTAATATTATTTGGGGATCATCTTCAATTCTTCCTCTTTTGTTTGTGATAAATGTGCATTGCACCAAATATTAATATTTTCTTTTTAATGAAAAAGACCCTTGATTTGATGATATTTCAAGAAGGTCTCTGTCGTTTTCAAAGCTTGGTGCGGCATTTTGCTTTGCTAGCGCGAGTTTTAAATCACTTTCTGGGAAGCCAGGACGTCCCGTTCGTCACGAGAGCGAGCCGACGATCTCAAATATGCGTGGCTGAAAGGGATGCAATTTTACGCACCAGGAGTCAGACCACTCCGACTCAGGGCCGATCCACACAGATAAGGCCAGACCTCCTTTGTTCTTGGGAACCATCAATGTCGACCGTCGGCATCCAGGTTTACGACTCTTCTGCTTTCCAAAACGGAAAATCAGAGAAAAGAGGAAGCGAACAGTACCAAGAAAAATATTTAGACCATTTAGGAACTTTTTTATTACGTTTCTTTATACTAAACTAGCATGATGACACCAATAGTTGGCCATCAACCTAAGGCTGTCCAGTTGCCTTTCAAACGATCATAAACTTGACAGATAACCTCTTTGTTTATTTTTTTCTGTTTCTAATATTTCAATCTTTACAATGACTTATTTTAATTCAAAAGTAAAGAAAAGTAAAGTAAGAAAAGAAAAGTAAAAATTCGAATAAAGTATAAATAATAACTAATCATTTATAACATTTTTGATAGAGAGTAAATATTCCATCCATTGTTTAAGACACTTTTTAGAAAACTTCCCGTTTTCTCTTAAATCAATCGTTGGGAAATCTGTTCAAGGAGTTTAGTTCTCACTTCCTTAAAGATGTATCCCAAAGCCAAAAAGGTACTTTTTATGCTAAAAGTTGTGGAGAAACATCCACGAGGTGGATTAACGACCTGGAATCGTGATTGGTTAGGCCCTTGGTGTATTTTCTTGGCAACCTTTGCACCAGGAAATCGACACCAGGTAGGTCTGTCCTGATCGAGGAACATGGTTGTCTCGTCCTTTAAGGCACCCATTAGCTTCCGAGCTACTAAACATACCAGGCGACGACCTCTCAAGTCGTTCTACGACATCAGGCTGATTTTATTCCTTCTCTTCGGGTTGTTCCATCGCCTCCGCGAGAAGGTTCATCGACTCTGCTAACTATTATATGCACAACGTCCAAACATTCTCTAACACCACCGCATTCAACGGATCTGACTCCGTGGTTGCGGCAAAAAGGCTACGCACCTTGCTCAAGATAATTTGCCAACCTAACTGTTTTATCTTCAAAGCCAAAATGAATTCTCGTCTATTTTTTGTCAAGTCGGAACTATTGTTTCTTCATTGTAGCCTCATTTGTCAAGATGAAAAAATGAAGGAAAAAATGTGTTGCGAGTTAATGTGAGATGATGACAACCAAATGTTGTTGTAAATTGTTGTGAATGCGTTGTGAATTACCTTCAATAAAATTCTAACACGTAGAAAAGCTGTATAGATGTTATGATTTTATTATTTTTCTTGAAATAATTTTATCTTGCAAAAACTCAAAAGTAAATTGTCCAAAATTACTTCAATATCTTTTGATATTTGACTTTGATATTGACTTTTGATATTGATGTCTTTGAACATAAATTTTTTATTAAAGTAAAAATATATACTTTATCCTTGTCAGATAGTTCAGAAATATTTGCTTTCTTGAAAAAACTTAAACAGGAAGAGTTTAGATTCCTTTCTCTCTAAAAATAATCATTTTCATTGTATTATAAGAAAGTTCCCTTGTATTAATTTTCTTAAGAAGGTAAATTATTATATGTAATTCACGATCCTATCATGTTCAATTAAGTTGTCTCCGAGTTAAAGACCGTACTGACGCGCGTTATTTACAACATGCATCCGGTAAAATCGCCAAACTAAATATGTCCGACACTTGACTTGTTCATATTCTGACAAATTTCCCCGTCAAGAAGTACACGGTCCTCGTAGGGAGTACTTTCGAAGACAAGTCAGGTAGTAAATATCTCCGTTCAATATTTAGTGACATAATAATGCTTTCACAACGTGCTTGTGCTTTTTTTAACCATCGGAAGCGACAGCAGGAGCTGCTTATCACTTGCGGAGACCTTTCTATCCACGGTATTTCGCGAGCCCACGCGAATTTCAAGCCGCTGTGACTACAAAAATTTATTTAATTTTCTATAAATTAATTATTCGTAAACACAAGCTAATTATTTTAAAAACTAGTCTAATGGTTAGGCACGCGAATTTTAAGCCGCTGTGACTACAAAAATATATTTAATTTTCTATACATTAATTATTCGTAAACACAAGCTAATTATTTTAAAAACTAGTCCAATGGTTAAGCACGAAAAGTTACATATTTTTTCAATATCAAGCACAGAGAAGAAAAGAAATATTATTTTATCGCCACTATGCAAATATATATATATATTTTAGTGAATCTATACATATTTACAAACAATTTGAATTTAAATTCTCTAAAAAAGAAAGTTTGATTTGTTGTTCTCTTAAAAAAAAGTTTAAAGTTATTCTTTAATAGGCACAAAAAAAGTTAAGTTTGAAGTTATTCTTTAATAGGCACAAATTTAGTAACAATACATAAAATAAAATTGAAATCCAAAGTTTCCGAAATATTCTAAAATCTAATGATTCTATCAATTTGAAGGAAAGAAGAACATTTTTATTATTAAAGGAATGAGGCCACGGGCCATAATTGAAACTACTTCTTTTTTATATCCTTTTTTTCAAGCTTGAAATAAAAAAGAGGGAAATTTTTAAGAGGGGTTTTTTTTTATTTCGTAGAGTCTTAACAGGCACTTATTACGGTAGCACGGATGCTGTAGAAAGCATACACTTTCTCCGACGCGTCTCTTGAGTCCGGACTTATGGGTGCGTATAACATATATGACTGTCCGATTACCGAGGCAGTTCTTTTGAGGTTATACTGCTACTTATATACGATACAGGTGTAATGACGAGAACACGAGAAGGACGACGCGAAACAAGCTGCTATCGCATCCAAGAATCGTCCAGTCTTCCCCCCTCGATAAAACCATAACCACCAGGGTTCCCCTTTCTCAGCAGAGTCACGGGAGAGTGTTTTTTTGCATTTAACTGTAAACGCGTAATTATAATTACCAATAATTTTTAAATGCGGGATGAAGTTATCCTATTATTGGGCATTAGCAACACGCGATTTTAATGCCGAAAAATTAACTTGCACAAAATGACAATCATAAGTTAAAACATGATCTTGGTAGTTTTTTTTTTCGTTCTCATTATATTAATGGAAAGTTAAGTTACATTTATTTTTTAAAAAAATTTTTATGGATGGACCATTTTTCGTAAAACTTTTATTGCACAAAATGGAAAGTTAAAAGTTACATTCATTTAAAAAAATATAAATTTTTATGGATGGACCATTTTTCGTAAAACTATTATTGCACAAAATGGAAAGGTAAAAGTTACATTTATTTTAAAAAATATAAATTTTTATGGATGGACCATTTTTCGTAAAACTTTTATTGCACAAAATGGTTTGTGAGAAATGTGAGTTTTTGACATATTTTACAAATATGAAAAACAGAGGCATTAAGCCCCGGACTTTGTTACTGATGTTCACGAAATAATAACTTTCGAAAGAATATTGTTATAAGTCACCTAAAAAATAAGTTATAATAGGGCTATATTTTTTTTATAAATCAAAACTTAAATTTTTTGATTTATAAAATAAGTATGGCCCTACTATAATTCTTCTGAAAGATAACACCATTATAATGTATAAAATATATTATGACCATTTATTATTCTCGAACATCAAACAATTTGCAATAATAGTCTATTGCACCAATAAAAAAACACGATAATTCCCGGCCATTAAGAAAAATAGTTTCAGATGAATAAAAAAGTTAATAATCCAATGACTTTTCTTATTTCCTTAATCGATTTTAAATAATGAAAATAATAATAGTAATAATGATAATAATAATTCTTTTATCATTTTCTTACATTTTTTATTCACATTAAAACTTGTAAAGTAAACAGTTACAGTTATTACAGTGTTACAGTTATTTTACAGTTTACCTACTTGTAAACTTCTAATGTTAATAATACAATGACTTTTCTTATTTCCTTAATTGATTTTAGATAATAATAATAATAATAATAATTCTTTAATCATTTTATTACATTTTTTATTCACATTAAAACTTGTATTAAGTACGGGAGATCAGTCTGAAATGGCCTACTGGTTAAAGTGGCCTATCTTCAATAATGAATTGCGAAAATAAAGCACAAATCGATTGATAATGATTTGTATTTTATTTTCGAAATTACTTATTGAAGATTGACCATTTTAACCAGTAGGCCGTTTTAGACTGATCCCCTCTAAATTGGAAAAAAATACTTTTAAAAAAATCTTCAGATGAGAATTGTTATCCAGAATGAGAGTTCTTTTTCCTAAATAATTCACAACTTACTCAATATAAACATAATTTACTCACTATAACCATTGTTTCAAGAATTAAAAACGTCTTTATTTAAAAGACTGGAAAATTCCCCGTCATTTTCTGGTTTTCCCTTGTACTTGATTTAAAGCTTTTAAAACAAAAAGTTGAAGAAAGATCTCTGCAAATTAATCTTGTCTGTAAAATTTCCTCGAAAAATGCGACGATTATCTTTCAAGATAATTTCAATGCGAATTAATTGCATTTTCATTATAGGCATGTTAATTTATTTTTACTGTTTAAAAGAATTATTTACTTCTATGTATATTGTAAAAATTTTCCATATATTGTAACACATTTTCCATTGGGAATTCAAAAGTATTATTTGCAGTTTTTTTTTTTATTTATGGCTCAAGACTCGGGTTGCAATTTCCTATAAGGAATTAGGAAAATATTGAGTATGACAATAGAAGAAGCAAAATGTCGGTAAAATGTAAAGTTACAATTGACTTTATTATCGGCTGAGTAAAAAGTTGCGTAATGGAGGCCGAAACGTGCAACTAGGAGGCAATCGTAGAACGAATTGCATCGGTGCCTTTATAGGACTGGTGCAATTGTTGCACAATGGATTTGCATTCGAAAGAGCTGCAATTCGCGATGGCGCGACACGAGCGTTCGACTAGGTACCTGTTAATTCCCTTAATTACCAGCAGAGCCGCACGCGAGTGTAATTAACGGGCAAACTCGAAGCGATCCGCTCCGATTTCCGCCTTATACTGACTGTGTAATGAGTTAATTCTAAGTCTAAGGACTCTTTTCATCTCCAAAAGGTGCCGAACAAGATTCTGCAGAATCGTATTATTATTCCGTAAGTTTAAATATTGAAATAATTCGAATTTAACTGAATTGAAGATATTTAAAGCATTCGCCAAAAGAACGTTCTATGAACCAAAATTGTTTTTATTGGAATCTATGTTCATTAGGGTGGTCCAAAAATGCATGGGGAATTTTTTTTCGAATTTTCATGCTCTCAACCTCAAATTTGTTCAAATCCACAAAAAATAAATGCGTTTAAAAAAAAAATATTTAGACGTTCCTCAATCCCCATGAAGTTTAACACGTATTTCCCATAAGAAAAAAAGACGTTTTTGTTTATTTTATTTAGAATCAGCAATATTAGGTTAATCGTGATGGAACTCAACTTTCCTCATCACAATTAGTCATTGAATACGAATACAAAATTACTTTTTAAATATCACCCCCATAAGTCTGTTTTACAGGGCCCCAAAAAAACTCTGTAAGTGAAAAATTGGGCTTTGCGAGTTTTTGACGCTAATTGTTATTTTCTCGAGGTTTTTTTTTAGTACAAATTGTTTCCAATACATAAAATATTACTTTCTACTGATAATTAGATGTTTACGTAACTTGTTTAAGCAATTTATTATTGTTTATAGCAATTTTCTCTTAGAATAGAGTTAGAAAATCGCGGTTTTTCCGAATTTATCAACTTTTCAGTTAGAGCGAGGCAATAATTAAATAAAGTTAGCAAAAATAATTGTTTAAACCAATTATTATTATTTATAACAATATTCTCTTAGAATAATGCTGGAAAGTTGCGGTTTTTTCTAAAATTTTCAACTTTTTGTCCACTTTTCGCTGACAGTGAGTTTATAATTAATGCGTTTTAACAAAAATATTTGTTTATACAAATTATTATTTATAACTACCTTCCCTTAGAGTAATGCTAGAAAGTTTTGGTTTTTTCTGAAATTCTCAGTTTTGCTTCGACTTTTTAGTTATGAGCAAATAATAAATGAACATCAACAAGAATCATTTTTTAAATAGAATTCTATTTTTTTCAAAGTGAAGTATTTTTACTTCTTTGCTCACGTTTTACAAATATTAATTTAAACAAAAAGGCTATCTTACAGTAGAGTTAAAAGCAAAGGATGGAATAATTAGGAGTAGGTGGGAGGAGTGAGTCTGTAAATGACTTGTAAAAATTTAGTTTTGAGTATTTGAGAAAAAACCGCAACTTTCTAGCATTACTATAAGAGAATATAGTTAAAACAATAATAAATTGTTTAAACAAATATTTTTGTTAAATTGAATTGATTATTAACTCATTTTAAGCGAAAAAGTGAACAAAAAGTTGAATATTTCAGAAAAAACCACAATTTTCTAGTATTACTCAAAGAGAATATTACTGAAAAGAATAATAAATTGTTTAAACAGTTATGTTTGTTAACTTGAAATAATTATTACCTCATTCTAATTGAAAAGTGGACAAAAGATGAAAAATTTGAGAAAAAATCGAATCTTTCTAGCATTATTCTATGAGAATATTGTTATAAATAATAACAAATTGTTTAAGCAATTGTGTTTGTTAATTTGAATTAACTATTACCTCACTAAGTGAAAAGTGGAAAAAAAATTAAAAATTTCAGAAAACCGTTTGTTCCGTTTTTACTCGGAGAATTAGTTTGTTGCATTTTTACTCTGAAGAAATTTTGTTCTGTTTTTACTCGGAAGATTCGTTTGTTCTCTTTTTACTCCGAAAAATTTATGTTTCATTTTTACTCACAAACTTTTCTTGTCTCGTTTTTTACTTTCAGCCGCTCATATCATAGAATAAATTATGACGTCGATCAAACTTTTATCAATTTGCGTTCACGTTATGAGCAAATATTCCAATAAATTCCAACAGATTCCAATAAAAGACATTTTGGTTCGTAGAACGTTCTTTTGAAGGATGCTTTATTTCATCAATAGAAAAGCAAATTGATGAGAGAACCTGAACTGATATTCAATATTTCTGAACTTTTACTATTTATCTTATGAAAGACGTTTTATCTCACCACATAGTTGATAAATAATTTTAAGTATAGCCAAGTCAGAAACGTACCTGAAACAGATAAGAAAATCATTCATTACAGAAAGCCTTTTTTCACATAAGGATATCATAATTATTAATTCAGAATAATTGTATCTTGTTAATCAATTATTATTATCAAGCAGAGTATAAATCTGAAATCTTATCATTATTAGCCAAATAGAATCTAATTATCCTGTTCTTATTAAAAAATCGTCGAACTCTAATTTCATTCTTAACAACGTTTAATGTTTGATTTTCGAAACAAAAGAAACAAGTCAAAAGTCAAGAAGAATTTACATTTTGCTTCGAGTGAATATTTTTCCGAACTGGTTTCTTATAATTTGAATGGATGTAATAGCACACTACAAAATGTTAATTAGAGCGCATAATTATTTTGCCCAACGGGTATTTTTTGCCGATTTGTGCTTAAGGTGAGTCGCTAATGAGCCTTATAAAAGTCTTATCAGCTGTTCAGCGACCCGGAAACAGGTTGATAATTAGAACACAGGCTGGTCACGATTTTCCAGGGAATTCTTTACGACGCCTAACATTATCGGATAAAATAGTAAGCGCGTTGGGCTAAAACGCTAAAACACTGGGTACATGTATACACGTGCCAGGGATTGGTACACGTGTGCCTTTCTAATCGCAAGCAACCTCGACTTTAAAAGTTTAACCAGATCCGTTCGAATTTACGAGAACATGACTTTGCTTAATGTCTAAGCTTAAAGGTCCCAAAGATCCCAAGGGGTGCTTCTTTTCAAGCGTCAAACTTTAAACTTTGCAAGCCCTCTCTTGTAAGCAAAAAATTATATGTATTGAGCAATAAATCCCTTTTGTGCTGCAACCAACCCGATCTCTCACGGGATCAGATCTACCGAATGTGGACTTTGAACAGTGATGTATCGAAATCATTGCGAAAGCGAATGAATGCGTTAAATATAAATCACAATGCAGGTTTTTCGAAACGATTGCAGATCGCCCAACACAAGGCGATACGTGGGCTTTAACGCTGCAGGGCAAGAAGCCTGCAAAGGATCGTGAGGAAGGTCATGAGTGTGTTATGTTATATTATAATGCGTGCATGCGAGCACAAAGAATCGTGAGAAATACACATTTATCGAGAGATGTCAAGTCGAGAGATGTAAACGATAAAACGTTTGATTGAAATATATACTCAGTAAATGAATAAATTTCTTTTTGTGTTTCGAGCATATGACATAAATAAGGTACCTTTTTTCTGTGCAGATGGTCTAAGCCAATTAAGCTACCATTTTACCATATTTCACGTTTTGTAAAACCGTTACAACTGTTAAAAATCGCCAGCTCAAATGCAAAATATTCAAAAAATATTCATAACCGGAAGTTTAACAAAAATTCAACTATGTAACGGAAAATATCAAATGCTAATATAATTTATGAATATCGCAATAAAACATAAGATTGCAGTTTTGCACCCCACTCAGAAGGAAACATTCCAGCATAAAATTCAAGGCTCCCGCAGTGTCTTATGTTATTATTATTGGAGGAGAAAATTATGCGAATGAATATTCATTCGAATAAGTATATTATGGTTGATCGACTTCCATCTTGGTCTTTTTACGTTCGCAAGACTTGTACGTCTTACCACTCTATTGCGGTTACACCACGAGGCGCCATAACGCGATATTAATTCAAACATTTTCATCCTTTTCCAGAGCCACAAAGTATCTCGGACTACATGATTGTGAGAGAATAAATATTATTTCGATATTAAAGTTCACTCGAGAGTCGATAAACTATAACTGTTTGCGAGCAACTGCAATTTCGATAATTATGTGCTTAACGAACGAGAAAGTTTGATGCCAAAGCGTTGAAGAGACACAGTTTCCGCGATAATCGCAACTTCCGCACATTTCCAGAAACTCAAGAATCGCGATTATCCGCATGCTTGATCTGCAGAAAGAAACGAGACAAACCTCGTCATTAGCGTCAATCCAATGTGCATCTAGATTTCCATTCCTTATGTAGGATATTTTCATCAGGGTTCAGAGGAACTTGCAGAAAAAATTACAGCAACTGCAATTTTACTGCAAGTCTCACAAGAAAGACAGAGTTTGTAGTTGTTTAAATTTTTTTTAGAATGTAGAATGAAATGAGGCAATTGTTGAGGCCTCAATTCATTGCATAGGATTTTTGAAGAAAATATTGTCTAGACCACCATAGATGAAAAAATGGTAAAGACAATGGCGTCTCGTCTGAATGGTGAGAGCGCACATTATCCATGTGGTTGGCCAGTACTTTTTCATTTTTCTCTCGTTCCTTTTTATCCACCGCGCGACTAGCCTCGCGCAACATCCTCTCGACATGTACCTCGTCCTCTCCAGCAGGATTTTTATCATTTTTACTCGATCCGACAACATTCCGCAGCCGCAGCGGCCACTGCAAGAGCTTCGTTAGAAACGTCCTTCCCTCGACTGCCGCGACACACTCAATTCTTTCCCAGGATGAACGAGCATTTTTCCGCTCCTATCCCTGCACAAGTGTTCAGTTCATAGTTCATAAATTTCCTCGTAATTTCCTGCGATGAAGGAGATTCTGTGTTTCATTTTCAATTTAACCTCAAGGAAAACGTTCATTTCTGGAACGTTAGTAAAATTAATTAATCAATTCATTTCGAACTTCTCTCGCGAATTATTGAAGTTTCATTTTACGAACAAATTTAAGCATTCTTTTTCCAGTAATTGCCTGCAGTAATAAACATTATAAAAAGTGCATAATTGAATACAAAGTGAATACTTGCACACATGTTAAAGTACCAATTATAATTACGTAAACTTCTCTTGCTACGATTAAGATACAACAGGTATATTATTATGTGCTTATTATTTTATTCTCTTATTACATATAAAGAAAAATAGTCTATGATTTTCCGTATTTTAGATACAGGTTCAATTTTAGATTTTATGTAATAATTTCTGTTTTATTAAATTTGTAGAGATCGGTACTATTATTGTAATGATACTATTATTTCAATGATTAATCGATTTTATAGGATTAATATCTTATGTCTTAATTTCGGGAAATTTTAAGAATATAATTGATAATACACATATTCCGGCTTTTAGTCTTCCATTTTCAGATTTCCCAAGACGCAATGCGAAAGTCAGTTATGCCTCGGAGTAGGTGGATTCCAGGGTGTTCAGGTTCTTGTGCGCAAAGACCTAAACATGCGTACACTGAGTGTAAGTTATATGTACTTATACCGGATCGGTGCAACTCTAGCATGCGATTTTTTTACCATAAAGCGCGCAATATGCGAGCAACACGTAAAAGCACCGTCTAAACTTTCACGCGAAACGTGCATCAGAGGTTCTCCACGAGCAAACAATTTCCGCTACGAGACGTCTTTGAGAGTGACCTTCCTAGAAAACGCTTCCGACTCGGAAATTTAATCCAATTTATCGAGAACAGGAAGATGAAAATTGATGCATTTGCGTGTAATCGAATTTACATAATCCCTACTTCATTTACTATTATATGGTTTTCTAAATAGACTTTGCTTGACTTTTTTTATTTCGATATAATTGGTTTTACTTTCATGGGCTAAGTGCTTTGAATTCTGCAATGAGAACATTAAATTATCCTTGAAGAATCATTAATTCCTAAACAGTTTTATTAGATTAGTTCATGAAAATTAGAAGGGATTTCAAAGTAATAACTGACTCTGGAAAAGAGAATGTACAAAATAAGTAGTTCAGCCACTTTTTGTCCAGACATTCAGTAGTATAAATGGTTGTTTGTCAAACAATTCCCCTAAAGGGAGCATTTGAAAAATATGATTTCAACATAACTTTGAAGCCGGAAAAAATGTATAAAATATAAATAAATATTAAAGTAAACTAAAGATCAGTAGTATAGCCCGATTTTAGTCATACAATCTAAGTAATAATTGAATAAAGTCCTATATAAAAACAGAAATTACTCCAATGCAAAATACACTTTTTGGACAGATGATTCTTTTTACGAAATTTTAGTACCTACTACCTTCACGACAATTGGAAGGGATTTTAAAGTAATAATTACCAGGGAAAAGAGTAGAAGAAGAGTAGAAAAAGAGTACAAAACAAGTAGTTAAGCCAATTTTTTGTCAGACATTTAGTAGTATAAGTGGGTTTTTGTCAGCCAATTCTCCTAAAGGGGGCTTCTGTAGAAGAAAAATGATTTCAGAATAACTTTGAGGCCGAAAAAGAAGAAAAATGATTTTACAATAACTTTGAGGCCGAAAAAATGTGTAAAATGTAAATAAATATAAAGTTAACTAAAAATAAATATTCAAGTAATAATTAAATAAAGTCTTATATAAAAACAGAAATTACTCTAATTCAATACTGAAAAATAAAAAATAAAATATTTAATCAGTAAAATATCCCAATTTTTGTCAGACAATTCTTTTAAAGTAGGCAATCTTGTAGAAAAATCATTTACAACCGAGAGAGAACTTGTATAAAACAAAAATTACTCCAGAATAATAACGGTGCAAAAAAAGTGTGAATCGAAGGAATTATTGAAGATAGAAAGTACAAAATAAGTAGTTTAACTAATTTTGGGTCAGATATTTTTTTCGCTTTTCTCAGACGATTTCCCTAATGGGAGCTTGTAAAGAACGAAAATGATTTCGCAACAACTTTGAGGCCGAATGGAATGTATAAAATGTAAATAAACATAAAGTTAACTAAAAATCAGTAATTAACCCGTTTTCAGTCAGTCAAGTAATAATTAAATAAAGACCTATATAAAAATAGAAATTACTCCAATGCTACATTCACTTTTTGGTGTGACGATTCCTTTTAAGAAAGTTTTGTTCATAATAATTAGAAGGAATTTCAATTATAACTGACACAGATAATGTATAAAATAAGTATTTTAGGCATTTTTTGTTCAGACATTCAGTAGGATAAATGAGTTTTTGTCAGATAATTCCCCTAAAGAGAGCATTTGAAAAATATGATTTCGACATAACTTTGAAGCCGAAAAAAATGTATAAAATATAAATAAACATTAAAGTAAACTAAAGATCAGTAGTACAGCCCAATTTTAGTCATACAAACTAAGTAATAATTAAATAAAATCCCATATTAAAATAGAAATTGTTCCAATGCAATACTGAAACAGGAAAAATAAAATATGTAATCTGTAGAATATCCCAAGTTTGATCATTCAGTAGTATAAATGGGTTTTTATCAGACAATTCCCGTAAAGGGAGCTTCTAAAGAAGAAAAATGATTTCAAAATAATTTTGAGGACGAGAAAGAATATTGCGTGTGTGTGTGTGTGTGTGGTCGTCTGCGAAGAAAGGGACCTAACGCCCGGGAGCTACATTTTACAGGAGGAGCGATTGAAGAGTCGGTCCAACACAGGAACTCCATAAGAGGGCCTCACTTTACAGTTTAATAACAATTCGACTTTTTCAGGTATAGAAATAATATTTTTTATTATGAAAGAGTAAATAAAAAGCTATTGATTGGTGTAGAAAACTAAAAGCAGATTTTTTGGGCGTTAGGTCCCTTTCTTCGCGGACGGTCACACATACACACACACACACACACACACACTCACACAAAGTTAGCTAAAAATTAGTAGTCAAATAATAATTAAATAAAGTCCTATATAAAAACAGAAATTACTTCAGTGCAATATTGAAACAGGAAGACTAAAATATATAATCAAAAGAATATCCCAATTTTTGTCAATTTTTCTGTAGTAGGCAGTCTAATAGAAAAATCATTTACAAACATGGGTTTGAAGTTCTGAACGTGCAAATGAACGAAATTTTTATTTGAATTTATTTTAAACTCAAATTTCTTCTAAAATATAGGTTTATTGTTATAGACACTAATGCAATGATAAAGAAGTTCATGATATTTCTTTTTATTTTGTAGATTGAACGATATTTCAAGATGAAGAGTTAAAAAAAGTTCGTGCATTTGAACGTTCAAAGCTTCAGGTATATTTGACAAACGAGAGAGAACTTGTATAAAACATGAATTACTCCAGAATAATAAGGCAAAAAAATTATGAATTGAAGGAATTATTGAAAATAAAATATACAAAATGAGTAGTTTAACCAATTTTTGAAAATAGAATGTACAAAATAAGTAGTTTAACTACTTATTTTCAGATATTTTTTTCGTTTTTGTCAAACGATTCCCCTAATGGGAGCTTGTAAAGAACAAAGTGATTTCGCAATAACTTTGAGTCCGAATAAAATGTGAATAAACATAAAGTTAGCTAAAAATAAGTAGTTTAACCAATTTTTCAAAATAGAATGTACAAAATAAGTAGTTTCAGTACTTATTTTCAGATATTTTTTCCGTTTTTTGTCAAACGATTCCCCTAATAAGAGCTTGTAAAGAACAAAAATAATTTCTCAATAACTTTGAGTCCGGATAAAATCTATAAAATGTAAATAAACATAAAGTTAACTAAAAATCAGTACTTTAACCCGTTTTTAGTCAAACAAGTCAAGTAATAATTAAATAAAGACCTATATAAAAACAAAAATTACTCCAATGCTATATTCATTTTTTGGTCTGACGATTCCTTTTAAGAAAGTTTAATTCATAATAAGTAGAAGGTATTTCAATTATAATTGATACAGGTAATGTATAAAATAAGTAGTTTAGGCATTTTTTGGTCAGACATTCAGTAGGATAAATGGAGTTTTGTCAGACAATTCCCCTAAAGGGAACTTCTAATGAAAACAAAATTTATTTCAAAAAAACTTTGAAGCCGAAAAAATATATAAATATAAATAAATATAAAATGAATTCAAAATCAGTAGTATGAACCGTTTTTAGTCACACAAAAAGTCAAGTAATAATTACATAAAGTCCTATATAAAAAAAGATTACTCCAATGCAATATGGAAGCAGGAAAAATTATATATTTAATCAATAGAATATCCCAATTCTTAAAATTTCTGTACGACTATTCTGGACCATATCAACGCAACAAATGATCGCCTCTTTTGCAGGAGGTCATCAGGGTCAAAAGGGTTTCAAGCTCTTACATCGACAGGGTCCATCGTTTTCTAGTACGGCGATATTTCGCGCATGAAATCGCAAACGACAGTCGTAGTCGTCGGAGTTAGGGATACTTTGCAAACCAAATGAGTCTGGGGTCAAGCCGTAGAGCGAACCCTCGTTTCTGCAACTGCTGCCCGATGGAAACTTATTGCCGGATTCGCGACGTCTTTTGCATTGCAATCGCATATCCGTACCATATTCCTCTCTCGGATTCGGTTTCTTCCTCTTGTCGTAAAAATTAAAAACAATGTACCGAAATTCCTCTACGCTCCTGACTTGCCTTATCTGCAATGCTTAGACCTTAGAATAAAATTTAGAATTTAGATTCGTGCAACCCACGTTACTTAAATAAAATTATTTCTCGCAGCTGCGGAATTCACAAGAATTTATGATTCTTTTTTTGGGTTGGAAACATTCCGATGTCGCTTTTCTTTAGGTGAAACGATGCATCACGAAGGTTTGACTGATCAGTGAAAGTTATTTTTCGAATATTTAATATTTGTAATGGGCGTCTTTACTTTCTTCCGTCGTCAGATTGAAGGAAGCATATTTGTTTCACCAAATAATTGTTTAGAAATTATTATGTTTCGGTTGAATGGTTAAATTAACTTGATTTGTTCCTACGAGAAAAAATTATGGAACAAGATTCTTCTCGGTTTCAATCGATCATCGACATCCTGCTGTCAATCGGTGAGAAATGACCTTTGGCAATAGTAGTTCATTGATCGATCTTTTCTACACCATAGTATATCATCGAATCTACTATACCATCGTTTCGAAAAACTTACAATCAATCGAAAACAATTTTAAACACATGTTAAACTCTCTATTACTATCAAGGGAAAATAGTACATATTTCAGTCAGTTAATATAGAATCAATAACATACTTTCTATTGATAAGATTTTTTCAAATGGAATTTTTTTCTGAAGAGAAAAATATCTATAACCTTGATAAAAAATAAAACTGCATTCCTAAAAGTTACGAGTGTAAAAAGAGCGTGTCGAAAAAGGAAAAAGTAACAAGTAGGAAGGGATAAGCGAGAGATAAAGTGGAACTGATCTTATTCCAGTCGAAATTGGTATCAGTTCTCTTCGTCGCTTTCTCGGAAAGCATTCTTTATTATCGTAATGCCTTTTTCAATATTCTGAAACCGGTCGATTTCGTCCCTATACGTGTACAACCGGTCTATGGGAGTTTGAAAGGACTGTCACCCCGGATTTCGGTGGACTGGTCGAATTCTGTTTCTTTTTTCCTTCCGTTTTAATCGATTTTTCTCCTTTCCAACACCAAGGGGGGTCAGTAAACTGTGGCGGCCGTCGAAGGACGCGGCTGATGTTCTTCCTCGTACTACCATTGACGTTATCTTCTCTTTTTACTCTGCTCCTAACTTTTTCTTATTTTGTTAATTCTTCTGTGCTACATATCTCTTTCTCTTTTTTGTTATTTCGAAATTTGGGAGTGAATGGCCTCCATTCTTTTTTTTGCAATTTGCAATTACTTATTACTGTCTTTTAGATGTTTTTTCTTTTTCTTCTTCTTTTCTTTTCATTTTAGGATTTAAGTTGTCGAACCGAAATGTAGTTTCCAGGGAAGTTGCTCGATTAACGTCATTATCATTCATTATCAAAGATCCGCGCAAGGTTGACATTTATCCAAGGTCCGCCGAATTTAATTGCATTACTTTATTTATCATCAGGTTAATTGGATGTAACCAATTATAACGGATGTAAAAAGAAATCGGCTTCGAAGTCTCGGAATTTTGTTTTTCTGTCACAAAAAGGAAGGCAGAAAAGTAATTTATGGACGAATACTCGGCCTACGTGTGTAGCTTGGGAATTTTTCAATTCAAAGTTAATAAACTTTGCCGAACTCGGTATAGAGGACATTAAATGATGATTAATGACGAATATGCCCAAATTTCGAAGGAATCAAAGCAGATATTTTTAAAAGCACTTCAAATTTTTTGCAATTTGAAAGTATATCACTAAATCCAAAAATATCAAAACGTTATAAACAATTGACAACTATATAACCACTCCATGAGGCCTCGGCAGAAAAAACGTTGTATCAACACATATTTTGTATCTATGGAGTTCTATATGAATTTTCTGTTTTTTTTTCTGTTTCCTATTCTGCGGAAGCGTTGCGACCGAAAATTCGAAAATTAAGTTCGGATTGAAATGTCAAAATAGTCGAGGTTATTTACTTTCATTTACTGCGTATGTATCTTAATTAACCTTGAAAAAGTACATATCTAAATCTAATTTAGAATTTTTGGGAGATAAGAATAGAAAATTCCATTACATTACAATTACATTACAGTACATTACATTCCCCATTACATTACATTACATTCGAGTGTCAAAAAAATTTTAAATTGAATTTGGCAAATTTCAACTAATTAAAATTAAATTAATTAGGTCAATAGGATTTCAATTTGATACAATCTTGAAACAGTTTTTTAATTTTTAGTTTGTACATGTTAAATTTATAAATTATTTACAGAAAAAAGGCTTCTGAAGCTCGCAATTCAAATATTCTAGAATATGTATGAACAGTTTTCAGCTTATTTTTCGACTAGTTTTCGTTACAATGCCTCGTCGGATTACTTTTAAGCAACAGATTTGTTTTGCCCTAAAGATGGTAATTGATCATAAAAGTTTCTTTTGCCTGCAGGAAAAAATTTCGACATATCCAAAAAATCTTTTTTCTTCTCAAAAGAAATGGGTATAGGAGCCAGGTAAAGTTGAGCTAACATGCGGTCTTTCAAAAGTG
This sequence comes from Euceroptres primus, assembly GCA_037177015.1. Classification (NCBI taxonomy): domain Eukaryota; kingdom Metazoa; phylum Arthropoda; class Insecta; order Hymenoptera; family Figitidae; genus Euceroptres; species Euceroptres primus. The sequence goes on from JBAGKK010474597.1 coordinate 36,974, forward strand.
GAGGAAATAATATCAAAAATTGATATTTTTATTAATTTTATGAATAATTATTTATTTTAAAGAGAGTATTTCATCATATTTGGTCTTAATGTTAAATGTGATATAATAATATTAAGTTTTAAAGGTAATAAAGTTTGGTCTGATTTATAATATATAATTTAAATTGTTTTTTATAATTTAATTTGTCATTGATTCTGTCCCCCGCCCCTGAGCGTCCCGCGACGGCGCCATCGCTCGAGTAGTCAGGGCCGCCAGACGTTGT
>JBAGKK010474598.1:0-17232 GCA_037177015.1 Euceroptres primus
GAAGTGAAAATATTTAGTAAATTTTCTTGTCTGAAAAATTAAGTTTCTTTGATTTTTTACAGAAACGGTAAAAGATAAAAATTTTTTGCTAAAAGAAAAAAGATGCGCCATGAAATTTCCTACAAAGGGATATGTTAAAAAGTTGAATTTTCGAAAAATGATTTTCAAGCCTTCAGGGGCCAACTCGAGCGACGTGAAGTGACCACGCAAATTTTATGCGGGGTTATAGAATCCGGAGCCTCAATTGCGATTCTCGAAAGTAAAATTAAATAGTAAAAGTAAAATAAAGTAAAATAAAATTCTCGAGCGAACTGTTTTATTTTTTGTGCTTTTAATACTTTTATACCGATATATTCAGCTATTTCAGTTAAAAAAATTACCGTTTGGGTGAATTCATTTCAATAGGGGTATACAATTATTTTTATCAAGGAGGCAAAACCATCTCAAAAATATTTTTGAACGATCGAAAAAATCATTTTTAGATACTTACCGCCTTGACGACATGCTGAAACTTCGTCCAGCTCATTTTTACTACACTCGAATCCCGGTTTAATATGGGTTTTGGTTGTTGCCTATCTTAAACCGGGATAGTCCTTGAGCGCCTCTGAACCCAAACAGTCAGGGCCGTACGAACCACTTTCAGTCGAAATAATATGAATTATGTAGGAATAATATGAATTATGTAACTGAATTATGTACGCATGTAAATTTTTTTACCATAAGGGATGAAAATTCTTAAATGACGATGAAAAATTAATGAAAAAAGAATTTTCAACGTGTTTTTAAAAATAAATGTAAAAGGCGAATTGATACTGCTCGCTCTGTTGCTGCGGTACTGCTTGACTACTACTTAAAGACCGTAATCCCTCTCTACCCTCCGACCCGCGAAAATACGAAGTGCCACGGAAAGAAATTCTAGGAACATCGTAAACCGGGACATATTATACCGGGATTCGAGTGTATTTTACACCCTGTAGTATATATATATATATATTCCCATTATTACATCCCACGGAAAACGGCACCATTTCCCAACCCACTCCAGTTGGTTTTCAAACATGAATTTATTAACTTGATGCACTTTACTTACTTTTATTAATAATGAGGCGTTATTACGCGCCAACTGTTCATAAATCACCACTTATAATAAAATAACTCCGATCTTATTCAAATCTAAAACTGAACTATTTTTTATTTTAGAAACGTTCACGACATACCGAACTTCTCGAGTCAAAATATAATTCAGAACTGATCCTACTTTGTCGATTTATTTCCTTTCCCACTGCTATATTTTCCGATTTTCGAAAACAAAAGGTTTACCTCTCTACCAGACCCTTTCGGAGAATTTCAATTTGCAAGATAAATACAACTTTTATGGCTACCTTTTGTCCCAATCGCCCAGACTGCAAAAGCAAAACAATTCTGTTATTAATAATTGCTTTCTAAGATCTGTTCAAGTATTCCAGTTGCAATAAACTTTAAAACTTTCATGTAAGATATGTGAAGTTAAAAAAATTTTTCCTACGAAACTAAAAATCCGATAATATTAAGAAATAATTAAATAAGATGGATTAGCATTCAAAAAAATATTTATTGCAAGTAGTAATGCCAAATTACGAAGGATTCGGCGATGGTCAGAGAAAAGGTTGCTTGTAAAGTGACTTCACAGAACAATGCACTCAGGCTCAAACCCTGAAGAACCATAAATGTCGAACTACAAATTAGAAACATTCATATTTAGACACCTAACTAACTGGAAAGCGGGCCAAATAAGGTGATAAAGGCTTCAAAACAATCCGAAGCTGAAATAATATTAACTATGAATTTTAGAGTAAATTATAACTTTGTAATAAAAATGAAAGTTTTAAATTTTAATTTTTAATATAATTTCAGTGTTTCGCATAAAAATTAAATCAAATGTCATTTGTTTTCTAGTCTAATAATGTTTTATTTTAAAAAATATATTTTCGAAATTGAATTTCATATATAGGGTGTATTGAAAGGAAATAGCATTTAAGACACAGTTGCAATTCTCGAAAGTAACATAAAATTTTCTCTCACGAACTGTTTTGGGAAGGCGTTTTCCTACTTGGGAAGCCCTACTCTAAGCAAACATCCGTAGCAAAGAAAAAGGGATAGTTTTAATTATTGAGAATTTTTTTAATTATTGGCCAATTTTTCCACAGAGGAAATTTGGCATTTTTGCAAACGTTGTTGCATTTTTCTAAGTTAACCTATTTTTTTAATTTATCCTGTGGCTCAGTAAACGTTTTTTTGTAAAAAGGAGACTCTGAGCAAACATCCCCCGTAAAAAAAGGGTAAACTTTAATTATTAGGAATGCCCCAATTTTATTTCATTGGCAACTTTTTCCAAAAAGAGGAAATTGGACATTTTAGCAACCGTTGTTGATTTTTTCTAACTTAACCTTTTTCTTTAATTAATATTGCGGCCCGGTAAACTTTCTTTGTAACAAGAAGACACTTATCAAACATCCGGAGCAAAGAAAAAGGGAAAATTTTAATTATTGAGAAAGCACCGATTTTATTTCATTGACCAATTTTTCCATAAAGAGGAGATTTGGCATTTTTGCAACCGTTGTTGCTTTTTTCTAAGTTAACCTATTTTTTAAAATTAATCCTGAGGCCCGGTAAATGTTTTTTTTTTTTTTTTTGTAAAAGAAGACTCTGAGCAAACATATCCTGCAAAGAAAAAGGGAAACTTTTAATTATTAACAGAGCACCGATTTTATTTCATTGACTATTTTTCCATAATGAGGAAATTTGGCATTTTCGTAACCGTTGTTGCTTTTTTTCCAAGTTAACTGATATTTTTAACTGATCCTGCCGTACGCTCGTTTGTTCCGTTTTTACTCGGAGAATTAGTTTGTTGCATTTTTACTGTGAAGAAATTTTGTTCCGTTTTTACTGGGAAGATCTGTTTGTTCCCTTTTTATCCCGAAAAATTTATGTTCCATTTTTACTCACAAACTTTTTTTGTCCCGTTTTTACTTTCAGCCGCTCATATAAGTTATATAATTATAGTTGGTCATAAAAGGTTTTTCAATAGTGTTTATTAATAAATTATTTTCACAATAATTTAAATTTTTACAAATGAATATTCTTATGCTTAATATTTAGGCTTTATATAAGTTACGTAATTATAATTGATCTTAAAAGGTTTTGCAATAGATGAATAGACTCGTTTTGTCACAAGGAATAAATTTAGTACTTATAATACTGCTGTATTCCAAAAATTGACAAACTTTTTCAGAAACAACGTAAAAAATTTTTTATTTTATCTATTATAATTATAGTTGGTCATAAAAGGTTTTGTAATATCGATTCGTCTCGCAAAAGGAATAAATTTGGTACCTATTGACACGTTTCGTTATCAAAATACTGAAGGTATTTTGAATTAGGCGAGATCGTGACTCGTCCTAAATTTCAAAAATTTTAGATCAGGAAATTTTTTGTTTGAAGATGATTACAAACATTGTATTGATTTTTATTAACTAAATACCACCCCATATTTAAAAAAAATATGCTTTGAAAATGTTTTATTACCTAAAATCAAAGAAACAGTGATAAAAATTATTGACAATTTTGAATTTTTTAAATTTACTTTTTGTTATATCAATATATTTAGTGGGCATTTACACGCGCACACACACACACACACACACACACTCATTTTTTAAAAACCTCATTTTCGGATTCTTAGGGTCAAGTTTGGTTGGGAAATGTCAAAAAATGAGATTAGAAAATTTTCATCATTACAGAAGCTTCTTTTATAAGGAAGAAATTGTTAAAACAATTAAAAACTATTTAAAAAATTAATAAAAATGTATCGAATATCAATTATTTATTATTTAGCAAGAAGAAAAGCCAAAGAAATTAATAAACTTCTAAATATAGCAAAACTATTATTTTCCTACTCATGGGGGAGGGGGGCTTTTTGATGGTGAATAAAAAGGTGTTATCATGGTGAAAATTATTAAACTATTGTTAATTCGCATTTTTTAAACAGTTTCTAATAAAGAATTAGATTCTTTATTTGGCGTTAATGTACATTTTCACAACTTATTCGCGCATTTCCAAAAATCACGCTTTTCGCAATGTTAAGAAACTTTCGAAGGGTGTGGCACATGTTATTGTGAACCGATTTTGTTCAAAATTTCAGGGTATCATTTTTTCAGGTCCATTGACAGTTTTAGGGGGCGTCATGACAAAAATTCGAAAGTCGATCTCTTACTATGTAATGGACCACTCATGTTTCAACCAAAATGAAACGAATTTTTAACTACAGTGAATGAAAACTGGTTGAATTTTCAAGAAACTGTTTGTAAATCATAACATTTAGATTAACTTAATTAACCCATAACATCTTGGATTCTAAGATATTAAAAAAATACTAGATTTTTAAAATTAACATCTAAGTTTTTACTGTTTAACATCTAAATGACTATCCCTGTTTAACATGCATTTTTGTCCTTTCATTATGGTGTCCAGAATGTACAAGTAATTATAGGCAGTATGAATAATAATAATAATTTTAATCAGCGGTAAGATTGTAAGATGCTTAAATATAGGTTGAGAAACTTATATTTCACATTCTTCAAGATTTATGAATATGACTCATCGTCAACATTTTTTTCACTATTGCACAACTTAAGGATTTCATACTATTACATACGTATTTAAACAATTCAAAAGATTTTGAACCGTTCAATAGATATTACATTTTTAACTCCTATTAACGTAACCTACAATGGTGAAAATAAAAAAATCGTCAATATTCACCTGATAAGTTTTAGTGAAAAAAATATTTCAAAGGTCAACAACGATGAAATTCAAATCTGGGGACACATAAAAAGCTATTCGTATCATTAAATTGAAATTAGTCATACTATTATTAACTTCTTTTTCTACATTTAGGAATGATAAAGAAAAAAGAAACATTTGAAAAAAGAAACTGAATCCTGAAAAAAGAAACATTTGTGCTTTAAAAAGTTTAAAAGGTCGCATAAAGGCTTTTAAATACTTAGAAATGTAGTCTCAGACATGGGACATGATGGCATTTTCAAATATTTTAAAAATTTTACGTCTACTTTAGCAACATTTAGATAAAATGGATATTGTAGTGTGACGTAGTAAAAAATCCTTATATTTAAAGCAAGATATTATTTAAAATGAGAGTGTAATTTTCTCGGGACACGTTTTCGTTGATTTTTTTTATTTTCGCCCAAAAAATAGTCCAGGATCTTCACAAGCTCATACGACGATTTTTAAACAATTTTTTATAATATTTTTGCTATATTTAGTTTTACCTTTTAGAAAGTAAACCTAGAAATAGTTTTTCCTTTTAAAAATCAAACCTAAATATATTTTTACCAAATATAAATGTCAGTATCGAATAAAACGTAAAATATGGCCCTATTCCATAACTTTCAAGCAGCTGAAAATATTCTTTTGAAATTCATACATTTCTTCCGTATTAACATTATTTATCGACGAAATTCTTTGTTGGAAGAAAACTGAACGCCCGAGGGTAAAAGAGATCAAAAGCACTTGACTTTTCTGTAATGTATCTGCGACCTTCATCCAACTCTTCTCTGGAAGAAAAAGATGGAATGATACCAGCACCACAAGTGAGGGAGGAGGGAAGAAAGAAGAAAGATTCCCACCACCTTTCGATCTTTTCCTTTCCTTCGACTCCATCTCTCATCCTACTCTTATAAATCCTTCTTCTTCTTCTTTTCTTCGACCTCCTCTGTCTCCTCACCACCCCCTCCCTTCATTCTTCACCACCACCTTCACTACCCTTCATCCACTTCTCATCCTGGAGCGTTGCAAACCGGATTTGCAATAAAGCAAGGCGACCTCGTGAAATAAACAGGACCAACGAGGATCTAACTAACACACGAGTGCTCTATACTTGGTGGAACTGGATCTGTCTTTTTCTTTTCAATCTTTTCTTCTTCCTTTCACCTTCCCTCTTAGATTTGCTAGCAGTGAAAAGGGGAGGGAAACTGAGATGAGGCACCATGCAAATGGTTCGTAAGAAATGAAGAATAGAGGTGCATTGTTTCTAAGAAAGGTGAAAGAGGGATTAATATTTAATGAACATTATTAGAACCAACAATGACATGGATCAAAGACATAACTTTTAGAAAAATTATTTTTATCAAAAGAAAAATTATTTTTTTAAATGGGATTTAACTTTATGGTTTATAAAGAATTTGTTCCTTTGTTAATAGTTTCAAACTTTTTATGATGAGTAACGTCTAAAAAATTTCCCCTTTCGCACTTCCTTGTTCATTTGATGAAATGTAAATTCTGACTCATATACAGTATTCAGATCCGAGGAAGCACGGGTTCTATAAAAAGAAAAGAAGAAATAATTCTCGAAAGGAAATTCAGTTAAAGTTTTAAAGTTTAACTTTTAAATTTCAATTAAACTAATTAAATTCCAATTTCTCACAGCAAAATTGGAATTTATAAATCATTCATCATCAAAAATATATTTTTTTTCTTTCTTTAATATTGGTCAGCAATCTGGATCAAAGCGGTGTTGCGAGATAGTGTAATATCAAAATGATCATCTTGAGACTCTCGGTCCAATTAAAATTTATTTTCCTTTTCTTCCTGCTACAATTCTCCTTTTTTCTAACTCACTTATATTTTAATAATTAATATACTTCGTGTTGAATCGAATAAGTTTACGTCTACCCCGTAAGGAATTCGATTTAATTATACAATTATAATAATTGTAAATAAATTCGAATATTGAGAGATTTATTCAAATGTAAATATCCAAAGAAATATTCAAAGAAATATTCATGTTATATTTTTTCTTGAATTATAACTTTAATAATAATTTTAAGAAATAAAACATAAAAGCAATGAGTTGTAGAAAAACATAATGAATATAATTTTCACATTTTGTTAATCTTTTCCTCTGTTCTGAAAAAAGTTAGCATAACATATTGCTGATAAGCAAATTAGCAGACACTCAGAAAAATGTTTGATTCAAACAAAATTTGTTTCAATCAAACAAATCATGTCTGCGATGTGGGCTTAAACAAATTCTTTATTTATCCTTATTTATTTTTGTTTTTTTCTGTAAATGTTTACTTAATAAACATTTTTGTTTATTAAGTAAAGTTTTTGTTTACATTAAACATATTTTTTAAAATTAATTATATATATTGTTCTAGTGGAATAAATCTTTTGTTTAAATAAAGTAAGTTTCTTCATTACGTTAAATGATGTTTTTTTAAAAATTAATTGTAGATATTTTTTAAGTAAAATAAATCTTTTGTTTAAGGCCGAGGATATTGTTACGGAAATTTCCGTACAACTAGCATACAACTAGTGTTACTACACTAGTTACTACACTACAACTACAAGCTAGTGTTACGGAAAATTTCGTATTAATAGCCTCGGACCATACTAAAATATTTTGGAAATTTTTAAGACTTAATAGTATGAAATGTTTCCGAGAAAGGTCGGATAATCGTTTTTCCGAGCAAAATGGATAATTCCTCTGAAAATCTTGGAAAATTTTTGGAACATATTGGTTAATTTCCGAAAAGTTAGGAGATATTTCGTTAAAAGCTTAGGAGGGTTATAAACTGGCAAACTTTTTTTGGAAAAATTTCCGAACATTTTTTTACAGTGTATGTTACGTGCTAGTTGTACGGAAATTTCCGTCATACTAAACACTGACTTTGTTTAAATTAAATAAGTTGTGAAATTGAGTTTAAGTTTAAATTAATTTTAATTAATTTTAAATGAAATAAGTTCCTTGTTTATATTAAACAAGGTTTTTTAAAATTAAGTATAAATTTTGTTTGGATTCTACAAGTAATAATTTTGATTGACAAATAAATTTCAATTTAAAAGCTATCAAAATGACACAATTTGAAAGTTTTAATAATTAACATTTTAATAATTTACTACAAATTTGAAATTCAAGTATTCCCGAAATTTTCTAACAAAAAACTTGCACACTGAATTGATTCAAGCTTTATACATTCAGAAAAAGAATTTTATTTGAATCAACACTGTTTCTTTGAATAAACATAAATATGTGGTTATTTCAAACAAATTTTGTTTGCACTCAGAAAAAAGTTTGGTTGATTCAACAAAAATTTGGTTGGATTAAACAAATAAATACCATATGGTCAATCAAATGTTTGGTTGATTTAACCAAATTTTTTGGTTAATAAAATTTGGTTGATTATAATAAATATTTTGGTTGAGCCAACCAAATATTTTGGTTGATTGGTTCAAACAAAAAGTTTTTTTGTTGGAGGGAAATAATTCTATTTGATATGCAGGAAATAGTTGGCCTTTTTTCACATCGTGGCTCAAGTTATTTAATTTTTCTTTACTTTTTTTGATGGAAGTGAATTCACTTTCACCAAATAGGTTAAGAAAAACTAAATAACTTAAGCCAGATGTGAAAAAAAGGTCCAGTATAACGGTCTTACTTTTGGGGTATATACAAATTAATGCATTGTTAATTTTAAAAAAAAAATTATAATAATTTACTCTAAAAATGCAGTATTAACCAAATTATTTCGTTACTTAAACCAAATCATTTTCTAATAAATAATATGTTCCGCTCAACACATTTATTTGGTTGAATCAACTAAACATGCTCAAATAAATAATTACTTTGAATTGACCAAATGAATTCGTTGTGTTTTTTTAAAAATAACCAAATATTTATTTGCGCTGACCAAATTTTTTAGTTTCAACAAACAAAGTAGGTTGAACAATCTGTTTTATTGAATCAACTCAATCTCTTCTCTGAGTTTGATTCAAATAAATATTTAGTTGAATTCAATAAACGTTTTGTTTAATCTAATAAATTTTTTGATCCACCAAAAACTTTGGTTAATTGAACCAAATTTTTGATTGAGTCAACTAAAACATTGTTAGATTCAATCAAAACTTTAGTTGACCACATATCAATGCATTTATTTGGTTGATTCAACTAAATTTTGGTTGATTCAAACAAACTTTTTTCTGTATAAACTGTACATTGTATTTCTTTGTTTGAATCAAACAAATATTTCTATTAATTTAAATAGATAGATTTTAAACAAATTTTGTTTTTAATCACATTTCTTCCATATCGGATGGTAATGATGGAAACCTTTACATTGACGTGTTCGTAACTTTTCCAAGAGAGACATAAAAACAAATCCTTTGTTTAAATTAAATAAATTGTTTCAAACAAACTGTTTGTTTCAATCAATAAGGTGGATGTTTTTCATTTATTAATTAAATAAATTTTTTGTTAATTGAATCAAAAAATTTGTTTCTTTCAATTATACGAATAGAACCAAATTTTTTTGTTTAATTCAAACAAGCATTTTTCTGAGTGGAACCATGTACATATAATTTTTCCTCAATTAACCAAAAAAAAAACTTGTTGCATATTGTTTTCTTAACCTTTATTGATACGAACAGCTTCGAAAATTGCGATAAGGAGTTACAATTTCGATCCATCATCCCGAGCTCTCATGCGCTCGAAATTCCAGATCAATAATCAGTTACTGGTGTTTCATAAAATATGTGCACGACTTTAAGTATTCATGATCATGATAATGTTGCACATTGAACACAGAATACTTATAGTGCACATATTGCAGCGCTAATACGATTGCTAATATCATACGTATAGTCGCCTTCATTGCAATTATATGTATGGCTGCATGTTTGTAATCACGATTCTGGTTAGTAGAATAAGTGTGAGCTTTATGAACAGCATAAAATAAAATTAATGAAAGAAATGCGTTAAATGTTGCGGAATGTAGAGATGCAGTATAACTTTGTTGAAAATAATAATTTTATAATTATAATTTATAATTTATTATAATTTTATTTTATAATTTTATAATTCGTCTCAATAAATCACTGACTATTTAGAAAGAAAAATAAAACAAAAATCTATAATAAAAGTGAGTGCATATAATTTTGAACTTTTCTCATTTATATCTCATTTCCTTATTGTTTTTATACCCTTGACACTCTCTCACTTTCCTCATTTCGAATTTTTATTCCGTGCATTCTTATCTTACTTTCCTTATCTGATTTGCCCTATTCGACTTTCCTTATTGCACTTTCTCTATCTAACAATTCGCATTTTTAATATCCCATTTCGTCCTCATTTTATAAGTTCTCATGAAAAAGCAAGACTTAAAAGAAAAGAAAATAAACTGTGAGTACAAAATAAAATGCAAAGAGGAAAAAAAGTTATTTTGTCCTTATTTAGACTTTTCTTATTCACAGAATACTCTGACGATAAAATGTGCATAAAAGTGCGTTTGCGAAGAAAGTCTCGTGAAGATAAGAATTTGAATCGTTATACTCCTTTCTCACTCTTTAACTTTCTTTCTCACTTTTCCTTTCTTTTCTTTCGCTCTCACGTAATGATAAACAACTTAGCGAGCTCCCAGCAACGATTACGCAAGGCATTTGGCCTTCTCAGTACGATTTTAATTTAGCCTGCCCATAAATAAATAAATAGTCATCGAACGCGATAACTCTTGTTCGTGAGATTCTACACCGAGCAGTAAAATAACATGTAGTAGTAGTAGTAACATGTTTCAGAGATCAATTAATTTATTGACCATAAATGTGAAAAATCTTACTTTTCAGACGTTGCAACTGTAACTTTTTGTTACAATTTCAGCATTTAAGATTCCAGAAACTAATTTTTAAATATTCAGTAAAAAATGTATATAAATGAAATAAATTTAAAATATGCAATTTTTCGATTGGCCCTTTGTTATTATTAATTTTGACTAAAAATACATCGAAATTAAAGAGCCTATGACAATTACAATGACCGATTTTCATGGCAATTGAGTAATATCATTGTATTATCTCTCCCGTTAATACACAGATATAAGCGGTATAAAATAGTGTAAGTGTTTCTCAGCTAACTAGAGCAAAACTCTCGAAGGAGACGGAAATCGTTAAGGTATCGATTTTTATATTTCGTGACATCGGTCTCGATAGCAGAGACGATAGCCTCGACATTTTATGGTTTATCGAATAAGATGGCGACGCCTTGATCGGTGTTTTACGTGAAACGTTCAGCAAACTAGAATTTGCTCCAATAGAAAAAGCCCTGTGACAAGACAACCGATCGTTATTGGCACGAATCGCACGACCTTAAACATAAAAGCAATACCACAAATTCTATCTGATAAAATCATTTCACAGAACTGTACCATTGAAAAATGAACTTAAAATAAATTGGAAACAAATTGCTAAAAATTTGAATAATGCAAATAATAAAGTTGTTGAAGATATGTTGAAGAATAATATGTTGAAAATATTTTTATAAAATCTGTAGAAAATTAAGGTGCTTTCACACTGTTATAAAATGCGATCTCTCTTCTGACTGCATCAGCTGTTCTGCGACCTCCTTTTCGAGCGTCCCTCAAGCGAAATTTGTCTACGGCTCTAAGTATAGCTGTGATTGGCGTAATCGAAGGTAATGCGGATTCATGAATGTCGAATCTAAACCTCCACAAATATGCACATTGTCTAAACATCGTTGGGCAAACTTACTCTAATCCAAGTTGATGAATTCCGATTTTAAATCTACAAGTGACTCAAACCCAAATGAGCGATATACGTAAAAATTTCTGCTCTAGTTAATCATTAAAACTCGATTTCCCTAAAGTACACATCCATATCGTACTTTGTTTTTTTGCACAGTAAAAAAAATCAGCTCAAAGTGAACCAAGTTGAGAAAAAAAAATGATGCCCATTTGAAGATCGGAAAAAAGGGATTCAAGACCATTACACAGCTGAAATGAACTTGTGTGAAAAAATCATATTCACAAACTTTCGAACAACAAATGAAAACTGAAATCAGAAACAAAGTAGAATTGTTTATGTTTTTGATTTAGCGATTTATTTTTTGCAGATGTTGATGTCGGTGCCAGATTTTAACAATAAATTTTTTCCGTGACGTTCTGTGAATATGCAACGCCATTAATAAGATTTTTTAAATGTGTGGAACCGCTGCTGATTATAAGAGCTTTGATCTCGGAAACAGAAAGGCGCTAGATAATATTGTCTGAAACTCGGTCTGAAGCTTAGAGTATACGCGTGCAATCTATATTTAGGTGAATCAAGATTCGTTCCACTTAGTAGCGATATACGTAAATAGTAAAAGATTGTGATAAGAGAATGATAAAAAGAAAGAGGGAAGTATTAAGCAAAGCAAAGATTAATGTCATAATTAGCTGCATTTTTGGCAGCGATAAAAAGATAATGAGTAGACGAATGCCTCATGAATATAAGCAGTAAACTAAAATGAATTGTATATCATCTATTTCAATTTATAAGAAAAGAATTAAATCGAAAATAAAACAATTATTCTAAATAGTTTTTACAAATAATTTCTTCTTGTATTTAATATTTAAGAAATTGGCAGCTCATAAGCTGTTTTTCTTAATGCAGATTCCAATCCATTAATCAAATTTTACTTTCCGAAGGACAATTGCACTAATTTTAACTAAACCAATTCATAAGGACCTATACTTCGTGTAATTTTTCAGTCAAACAGCGTGTGATCAATTTTATTTGTTTTCGTGTGACAATTATTTTTTTTATATCGAAAATTCATTGCTTTGATAAAAACTTGTGTTATCATATTCTCGTTGATGTAAAAAAAATAGAACAAGACATCCAAAAAATAGAGGGCATTTATAAACCAGCACGTGTTAGGAAGAATATAAGATAAAAGCTTTTGTATAATCATGGATTAAAATCTTATCGTTCAATTTAGACTGTGGAAATGCCTAAATAAAAATATGAAGTACGTCTTAGATATAAAATATATATAACGTACATGTGTTTATATTATTTTTAATTTTTTCTTTGAATAGCAAAATTCAATTTTCCTTAATTAATATGAAACATGCACTGCAATTTTTATTGCATTATACAAATTTTTTTAGGAATAATGTTGGTTAGTGCAATGGCTTTCGATCTTGTAGATGAGAATATATAGGAACACAATGTTGAAATATAATCTGGAAGCACACAATAAGTATTTTTCAATAAATATTTGTTAAAAGGCTTAACTCTTGTGTCTATACGAAAAGAAAAAGTGGAGGATTCCGTTATCAGCAATTGTTGTTATCACAATATTGTCAACAATTATTTCCGTTTACAATGTTAGAACTTAAATAACCACCAAGCCGTCCTACATTATTGGGTTACTTTATTTCAATGTAAAATTCTTGAGATACCGTCTAATTTTGTAAATAAGGTCAAATAATATCAATTTAATTTGATAGGCAGGTCTTATTATTTGAAGAAGTATTGTCAAGGAATATCAAATTTCACTTTTTCAAAAGTGTTAAAACGAATGAAATTTTAAATGAATAGAGATGTTTTACGTTTCAAAAGTGAATAATATTTATGGATCGAATTTATCACTCTGTAGTTTAAGAGGACTTCAAATAATAAATCTTGAAAATTGTATTCTCCTATATAGAAAAACGACAATTTATGCAGTAGTTGATGCGTATTTGAAGTGTTATCTACATGTTTCTTTGTTAGTAATGTATAACCTATCACTCAGAGAAATGTCCTCTTGCGTCAAAAGCATGTTTCAAATCCCTTGAGATCTGATCGTCTATGCAAGAAATCCTCTTTCGTTTCATGGACTTTCTGAATTCTCATAAAATTCCTTGATATCCTCCAGAATTCCGTAAACCCATGTAAAGTCTCTTGAGGTCCCTGAAACCCTTGAAATTCCCTTAAAGAATTTCCAAAAGCCTCATGAAACTCCTTGTTATACTTGAAATGTTGAAATTCTGTCAAATCCCTTGAAATCCCCTGGAATTTCATAAAACCAAGTAAAAACAAAAAAAAATTGTGTTAAAATCATATTCCAAGATAAAAATTGAAAAAATTTACATTAAGAATTTTCAATAAAAAAATTCTTGAAATTCAAGAAACCTCTTTGCAAAATTTTGAATTCTTGAATTTCATGAAACCATGTGAAGTTTCTTGTGATCCCTGAAACCCTTGAAATCATCATATCTAATTCCTTTAAATCTCTCCAGGAATTCCCTGAAATCTCATAAAATCCCTTGTTATTAATAAAATTCTGCCAAATTTCTTGAAATCCCCAGGAATTTTGTGAAGCTATGTGAAGTGTCTTGTGATCCCTGAAACTCTTGAATTCATCACACAAAATTCTATCACATCCCTTCAGGAATCCTTTGAAATATCGTGAAACCTCTTGTTATCCAGGAAATTGTCAAAACTCTTGTAAACCCCTAGAATTTCGTGAACCCATGTAAAATATCTTGTGATCCTGAAACTCTTGACATCATGTAAATTTCCTTCAAATCCCTTTAGGAATTTCCCGAAACTTCGTGAAACCCTTGTTATTCATGAAATTCTGACAAATCCTTTGAAATCTCCAGAAATTTCGTGAAGCCATGTGAAGTCCCTTGCAATGTCTGAAACCCTTGAAATCACGTGATGAAATTCTGTCAAGTCCCTTTAAATTCTCAGGATGAAGAATTAAATTCTGCTGCATAAAGTCTCTTGCGTTTTCTGAAACCCTTGAAATAATCACATAAAATTCCTTCTAATCCCTTCAGGAATCCTCTGAAATATCGTGAAATCCCTTGTTATTCATGAAATTCTGCCAAAACCCGTAAAAACTCCTAAAATTTCGTGAAGCTATGTACAGTCTCTTGTGATCTCTGAAATCCTTGAAATCATGTGAAATTCCTTGAAATCCCTTCAGGAATAGAGAATTTGCATCACTTTTTAAAATTTTTTTATTTGAAAGCTTATGATTTAGATTTGCAGTAAAACCACTTATTTTGCAATTTTTATTATTTATTAATTGATTAAGAGTAATTAAAAATGTTAGTTTAGAATATTATATTTAAATGATTAGCCATGTTTGACATACACGGAGGCTGCGTACAAAATCAGTAAGAATGTGCGAAGTTTTCTTATTTCTGAATGATTTTCCTTAAAACTTTCGTTCCACACTTCAAACACTACTATTTTTAGTTATTCCTTGTAAAAACGTTTTTAAACACAATTTTGGCAGATTTTGAAAACTTTCTTCAGTATAACCTTTTTCCATGTTTGAAGTATTTGACGTTTTAAATTTGGACTAGCTGAGAATATATATAACACAAAAAAAATTGAATGCAGTACACGATTTTTTGAAAATTTGAATAAACCAATCGGTAAAAAGAACTCTCTGCATAACTGACGTCACATCAATAAAAAAAATATTGATTCCCCAATATTTTTTCTATTTAAAAAAATTAAATTATAAATTATTTAAATGTAATATTTCTTCATTATAAGTAAAAATCAGTGTTGGGGAAGTTCCTCAAAAAAAGGAACTCGTTATAGTTACAGTTATTTTATGAAAAAAGTAACTCTTTACAGTTACAGTTACTTTCTGAAAAAAGTAACTCTTTACAGTTACAGTTACTTTATGAAAAAAGTAACTCGTTAAAGTTACAGTTACTTTATGAAAAAAGTAACTCGTTAAAGTTACAGTTACTTTATGAAAAAAGTAACTGGTTACAGTTACAATTTACACAAATTAAAAGTAACTCGTTACAGATACAGTTACTGACTAAAGTAACTTCAAATTCCCTTAAAGTTGCTTTAGTTTTTACTAAAGATATTTTTAGTTTTTGTTAGTCAGAAACTGGGTTTCGATAACAATATATTAATGAAAATGAATAAAAGTTTACAAGAAACTATCTGGGCATGAAAATAAGAAAATTTTTTGTAAGTTTCACTTACAAAAACTAGTTTTTGCATAAAGACTTTGTTTATTTTTAAATTTTGTACATATAAAATATGTATACAAGTAACTTCAAAGTAACTAAAATTAAAGTTACAAGTTACTGATAACATAGAACTAAGTTACGTTACAAGTTACTTGTTTAAAAATTGCTACTACTAAATTACTGCATAAGTTACTGGAACTATAACTTTTGTGAGGAACTTTGTTACTTGTAACGAGTTACTTCCCAACATTGGTAAAAATTAATTCATTTGAAAGTCCCCTATCAGGTTCAATTGTTATTTTAAAAATTCTGGACATATGCGAATTCTCTATTTCCTAAAACTTCGTGAAACCCCTTGTTATTCGTGAAATTCTGTCGCATCCTTTGAAATCCCGAGGAATTTTGTAAAGCCATGTGAAGTCGCTTGCAATGTCTGAAACCCTTTAAATTATGCGATGAAATTCTGTCAAATCCCTTGAAACTCTCAGGATGAAGAATGAAATTCTCATGTAAAGATGAAATTCTTATGCATGAAGTACCTTGTTCTTGTGTTTCCTGAAACCCTTGAAATCATATAAGGGTGAAAATAAAAAAATCGTCAATATTCACCTAATAATTTTTGTTAAAAAAAAAATATTTCAAATTTTATTGAAGTACGTTTTCTCTGTTAATATGCATCTGAAATATAACAAAAAAAGTAGAGAAAAAGATCAAGAAACGTATTTAGAATTTATTTATGAACTTTTTTTTAACCTTTTTAACTAATGTGATATTTCACAATCTCCAGTACTTAAAATACATGAAAGGGCCATAGAGATCGAATTAATTATATATTTGAACATTTATTGTAAATCAATAAGAATCTTTTTATATTTACGTTAAATTATTTGAAAATTATTATTCTTTTCAAAGAAAACGACTAACTTCATTCAAGATAACATAAAATGGTCATAGGACACGGTGACAATAAATCAACCATCACTGCAAAGAGATATTCCTGAGACGCTTCTAGGATATCTCGGCGTTCTCTGAGGATATCCTGAACTAGCCGCGAAGATATCTCGATACATCTCATAGACATCCTAGTGATATTGAAATTTTCACCTTTGAAGAGATTCTCGTTTATCCCGAACAAGATATCCACAAGATATCTTTAAGATAACTCACATATCTTCAACGGATACTATAAATATCCCTGAAATGTCCTCTAAATGTCCACAGGATATCTGTAAAATATTGTGCCGATAAAATGAAAAAATAAGTTGAAATTTAAACTGAACAAACAATTTATTTAAAGTTTGAATTCCATTAATTACATTAACTTTATTTTTAAAATCTAACAGAATGTTTATAATAAACTTTAAATTTCGTTCGAGCTGATACATATAATATTCCTTTATAATTATAA
>JBAGKK010474709.1:0-17232 GCA_037177015.1 Euceroptres primus
TGCACATTTTGACCATTTTTTCATGAATAGGTCTAATTTTTTTGTGGAATGAACTAGAAATGTCTTTCCAGGGACTCGTTGCTATCATATTTTTCAAACTGACAAAAATTGTTAATAACGAGGTTAATTGTATAAACGATTTTTATAAACAAATGCCAATTTTTACCTTTCTTTCATAAATAGACTTAATTTTTTTGCGGAATCAACTCGAAATGTTTTGCCAAAGACTCCTTGCTACTATATTTTTTACAATAACAAAAAGTTTTTGTTTTTGCTACTATATTTTTTACAATTACAAAAACTGTTAATTATAATTAACAGTTTTTAAAATTGTAAAAAATATAGTAGCAGGGAGTCTTGGCAAAACATTTCGAGTTGATTCCACAAAGAAAATTATGTCTATTTATGAAAAAGGTGAAAATTGGCATTTGTTTATAAAAATCGTTTATACAATTACCCTTGTTATTAACAGTTTTTGTCACTTTGAAAAATATGATAGCAACGAGTCCCTGGAAATACATTTCTAGTTCATTCCACACAAAAATTAGACCTATTCATGAAAAAATGGTCAAAATGTGCATTTGTTTATAAAAATTGTTCAAATAATTAACAATTTTTGTAATTATGAAAAATATGGCAGTAAGGAGTCTGTGGCATATTATTTCGAGATGATTGCGCAGAAAAAAATGAAGCCTAGTCATGAAAATTTGGTTAAAGTTTGCATTTGTTTATAAAAGTTATTAAAATAACTATTGTTGGAGTCTCATCCGTGACGATCTGATGCCCAGTACAGCATTTAGTACAAGTTTTTGGAAATTGAAAAGAAGGGTACATATTTTTCAAGATATTTCAGAAACGGATAATCCGAATTTAAAATCTTTTCCAGATAATTATTCTTCATGAAAAAACAAACAGATCGATCTATTGATTATTAAAAAACAGTAAATATGTCCTGAATTACAGAGCACTGAAATTTCAGTACATTTTTAGCACTTTTTTCAGTTGTTTGAGAATATCGCAAAAACCGTTATAGATATCGCTAAAGTAAGACGATATTCGCAAACTGCGTTAAAAAACGCATCGAAATGACCTGAATTTAGGGCGGAAAAAATGTTTCACTCTTAAAAAAATTGTTAAACGATTTTTTATTAACAACTTTAATTGTAAATATCTATTAAACTGGTGATAGTAACAAACGGAAGCCAAATTCGTGTTCAGCATTGAAAAGTACTTCGCAAATGATATGTCGCATTCAGCGAGGACATAGGTCATTTTTGTTGATCAGTGTAATGACCCTTATGTATGAAAATTCGTATCTCACATTAACTAATACTACTGCTGATAAACTATATATCATAAAATCAACCGCTCATTTCTCACAAACACTCCAGATCTATTTTTTTAGTTTTCTCATAAAAATGTTGTATTTATTAACTTTTACTGGCTGACTTGGTATTGTATGTTTAATATTGATAAGAGTGAAAAAGCGGAAGGTCAAAACATACCAAGTATGTTGTTTTCCTATTGACCTTCCGATTTTCCACTCTTATCAATACTTTTTCCTCGTCGTATAGATTTAAATTAAGGGCCTCTTTTTTATGAGACAACCTTTCTTCTACTTATTTTATTCTTGAGTTTTTTTTACGAAATATTGTAAAATATTGTATAATATTGTAAAATCATTATTTATTTTGTTATACATTTTTTCTACCTTCTTTGTATGTTTTTTACAGATCTAATAAATGTTCTTTGACTGATGAGGGTCTAAACAGTGATTGAAACGTTTCAAAAACAATTATCACATTTTTGTTTTGGCCTTCATTTCCATGACTGGTTTTTTATTACTTAACTTGGTAATTAAAAAAAAAATTTTCCCCCTTTTCCCTTCTGTCTAAAAATAAGTCCCCTATTTCTCCTTAAAGAGTTAGGGTCAATTAGAAGACCAAAAAAAGACTTTTTTACAAATTTTATTTGAAGACTGGTTTATTTATTTTTTGACCAATGTTTTTTAAAATCAAATAATACATGTTTCAAGAAGTTATAATAATTTTTTAAGCGCAAAATATTAATTTATATCCGAGTTACTCGCCATTTTGTCACGAGCCAAAAAAATATGCGATTTCCAATGCTGCTCAAGACTGGATCATCTGCAATCAAAAATACCCACGGGATTCATTAGTAATTTGAACTGGCTACAGCGTGGTCGAAAGGTTTTGAAAATTTTTGATTTTTTACAAAATGGCGGATGTGTAACGTCAAAGTTCATTTTTCGCTTTAAAAACGCTCATTTTTTGACTATAAAAAAATATTTATCAGAATAAAAATTCCTTCATCCACGCTGTAGCCAGTGCAATTTACTAATGAATCCCTTTGGAATTTTTAATATTGCAGATGATCCAGTCTTAAGCAGCAGTGGGAACCGCATATTTTTTTGGCCCTTGACAAAACTGCGTGTAACTCGGACATAAATTATTATTTTGCGATACAAAATTAGTGTAACTTTTTAAAATATGTATTGTTTGATTTAAAAACATTGGTCAAAAAATAAATAAACCAGCCTTTAAAAAAAATTCGTAAAGAAAGCCTTTTTTGGTCTTCTAATTGACCCTAATCCCTTAAAATTGAACTACTGAACCGCTATGATCTCTGTGAACAAGATTTTTAAATTATTCGCAAATAAGAGCAAATATTGAAATGAAGCTAGTGCTAATTAGAAAACCAAGACTATCTTGTAATTAGGAGTTTCGTCCAAAGCTTTGTACGTGAACGTGGCTGCACAACCGAGACATTACTACTTGACTCGTGACAGTAGAAGTTTCCTTTCTACGTGACTTCGAAATGTGGCACACAAAGTGGAGGCTGTGCCACGGCCTTTAAATTCAATCGCCTCTATTCGGACCTCGCCAGAACTAATCTCGGCAGCAATAATTCCTTAATTACGAACTCTACTACAGTTTGGACGTCGAGATTAGAACTACGTAACAACACAAGGGATTACAGTAAAACCGCACTGGTTTGTGGAGGTGAAAATACAGAATGGTGTGAGACGAAAGGGAATGCCATGTTGCGAGTTGCGAGTGAAAACTATGCTCGTATTTCATCGAACAAGGTTCACGGGTCGGCAGTGACTTAGTGGCATTTCGCCTCGTAAAGCAAGACTGCTAGAAGGACCATATCACTGCTAAAGACTACCGACAATATCCCCCCTTAAACTTATGTTGATATATACCTTACTGTGAAATTTATATCCCTAGCGATAATCGTAAGAGACTTTTGACCAATTTCATATGTCAAATTACTCTTCAAAGGAGGATAATAAATATTTGTTATGGGTGTTAGAAATGCTGTCAAACTTCATGGTGAATGAGTAAAATTGAAGAAGATTATACCAATTTTGTCCAATTAAAATATGACTTGTGAAATTGCAGTATTCCCTAGAATATTTTCATGACGGGAATTATTGAATTTTTAAAAAGAATTCATAACACTGTTTTTAAAAATATGTAACTAAGAGGTTTAGGGCCTGGACCTAATTATGCAAATTATTTTAAATTCGGAAATAGATATGGTTATTAAGGTAGTTCGGCTATCCTCATCGCTAGTCAAGAGAGCAACTTATCTTAAATCTTGATATACGTTAAAAATGTCTTTTATGAGCGTGAAAGGATATCACAAATTGACTTTAAATTTTGTGTGTAATTTTGATGTTTTCACTTATATCAGGGGTATCTTCGAAAATGTTATTAATACTCCACTTAAGTTTTTCTCGTGCATCAGTTGGTAGTATTCGAGCATAGTACGTTGTCAGGTTAGTTCAGTTGTTTACTCGCGTTTAACCTCTCCTAAAATGCATTTTATTTGTTTTATGTCAAAATGGATATAATTTTGTTTATAGTCAAGTGTAGTGCGTTAAATGTTTTTAAATTGATAATGTTTACACTGAATGTCATGAATACGGAATCTCGTGGGTTTGAATTTCGCGCGCCTTCCGACTAAAGTCTAATGTCGACATTGCGAGGATGATGGCCGCCGAGTGTGAGTTTTTTGCAGATTTTAACATTTTTCTAAGATTTTGCCCCGAAAGGTACCTTAAAATCGTGATATTTGGAACCGGCATTAAATTTCCTTGATGAAAAACAGTTTTTATAGTGTTCTTTACCGTAAAACTGAGCCACAATTCCGGAATTATTGAGCGCGGGAAAAGGTTGTCCATATGCCTACACGTTAAACAGGTCAAGTTCAAAAACAATTTATTCAAATTTAAACCCCGAAAGACCCTATATGATTATAAGTTGCATGAGTAGAATGTAGTCAGCTATCGATTTGTGCAATAAAAAAGAGCACTTCACCGTTATCAATAGAATAGACGAACTACCTTAAATATAACTTCAGATTAGTACCAATGTACAGTACTGGTTCACTCGCATCTCAACGTAAAAGAATTCTTGTCTTTTACGTTTTATCACTCGGGAAGGAAACGCGCCTGTAACTTTTGTCAAAATGCATTGAAACGATTAAGAAATTTCGCGTCGAAAGAGCGATATGTGAATAACTTTGGAACATTTTTAGTCCAGATATAAATTAAGAAAACTAGAAGGAAATAATGTACCAGGTGACAAATTTTCGATACTTTTTTTAATTCTTGGAAAAATGTAGAAAAGATTTAAAACAATTTT
Source organism: Euceroptres primus (assembly GCA_037177015.1). NCBI lineage: Eukaryota > Metazoa > Arthropoda > Insecta > Hymenoptera > Figitidae > Euceroptres > Euceroptres primus. The sequence continues at coordinate 4,677 of JBAGKK010474709.1, forward strand.
GAAAAAATTCATGACGATACTTTAAAGTATAAGCTTAAAAATGAAACTTAGAATCTCCAAATATTTTTACTCATTTTTTAGTAATAAACACAAATGTGCCATCATATTTTTATTTTTCCGAGACTCGATGAACATGCAGTGACATGAAAAGATTTTGGGAACAAGGGGCATCTTTTGTACTTCTCACTATGACTTAAAAATCTTATTAAATTGCAAGTAATTATTTATTAAAATTAATTAATAATTTTGATTTATATCATGATGCAATGATTCGTTAATTCCTTTTTATTTGAGTTAACTTTAATTTGGTTTTGCATAAAATTTTTATTTGCGGCAAAAATTTATTTATTTTGATATTTCATGATCAAAATATTCATTCGCATATCAAATATATTATTCATTACCAAATTTCAAATTAAGAAATATAAAGTGTTTTTAAAATGCATTATATTCTACACATATTACAAAATCTAAACAATCGATTAATTTATGTAATGATTATTAGTAAAATATGAAAATTAAATTAATGGAACATGAAATACAATGTAAACAGTGTAATGCGCTTTCAATAAACATTAAACCGACACAACTTAAGATTGGTGACAAAATTGTCTAGATCAACCTAGTTTTTTGACTTATCTGTGCATTTTTAAAATAAATTATATTTAATAATGAAATTTCAAAATTTTAAACATATTTCTTGCCGAAGTTTAAAGTTTTATTGTCTTTTAAGAGCCGGAAAGTGAAAGTTAGGTAATTTGTATTTCATTTTTGAGCCCTTTTCGGCAAAAAATTATAATTTTTCTTTGCATAAAATGGTTCATGGAGAGATGTAAATTCTTAAGCAAAGAAAAGTTTTATAAAGAGTCAAACTAAATTTACCTCAAATCAAAAAAATTAACGAATCATTGCATCATGATATAAAATCAAAATTAATTAATTTTCATAAATAACACAAGCCCACAAAAAAAAGTGTGCGGCGCCAAAAAAGCGACCTATATAGCTTTGTAGTATTGATCTAGCATAGTCAAAATCTGCATTGATTGGAATTTTCTGCTTACCAGTTTTTTAAAATTCGAGTTTGAATTTTTATTTTAGGTCAAATAATCCCAAGTAGGCCACTATAAGTCGAAAGTGGTTTTTTTTGGCTGCAAAATGAATTTTTTAATAGCCCTTACGTTCGAAAAGATTTTCCCAGGTTTTGGTAGCAAGAAAAATGTCTTTCAAAAGTGATTAACAATGAAAATTTATTGTTACAACATGATCAACATTTTTTTCGTGAACGACTAAACGGGTTCTGATGATTCTTACGTTAAAATTTTTGTTTAAAAACGTACATTCCAGAAATCTTTCTTCCGAATATAAAAACACTGAATTTGTTTTAAAAAACATAAATTGTTTATAAACAAATTCAACTTTTTTTCTTTCAAAAGAAAAATTTTTTTGCACGTTATTCTACATTTCTTCTGGAGAGAAATGCGAAAAGAAATACTAAGTATAGTTCGCATTTTTCCCCAGAAAAAATTTAGAATATGTACAAAAAAATTTTTATTTTGGAAAAAAAGTTCAATTTGTTTATAAACAATTGATATTTTTCAAACATATTCAATATTTTTATATTCGGAAAGAATATTTCTGGAATGTATGTTTTTAAACCAAAATTTAAACTTAAGAATCATCAAAATCCGTTTAGCCGTTCACGAGAAAAATGTTGATCATGTTGTAACATTAAATTTTCATTGTTTACCCGTGTAATTAATTGCAATTTACTAAGATTTTTACTTTATACAGTGATATGAAGAAGGTCCCCTTTTTCCCAAAATCTTTCCAAGTGCCAATAAACTTTTTTTTAGAACTTTTTAAGAGGAACAACTTTTCTTTTTTGACTTTTTTTATCTCGTTTCCTTTTCGCAAAAAATGTGAATTTTCATTTTTCAGAAAAAAAACATTTTCTTTCTCCTTTTCAAGATGTGGGCACAAGATAAACTCTTTCGGAATATATTCACCATATTAGTACTAACTTAGAAAAAAAATTAAAAATAAAAACGGTAGGGTTTTGAGAAAATTGCGTTTAAAAATTTTCAGAAAAAACCCCGCCATTTTGTCAATTTTGACAATTTTTGAAATTTTTCGACAGACGTCGGAAAAGAACGAAAAGATGTATCACAATCAAAAAGAGGAAGAGGATCTATATTATTTTGGAAACTATAAAATTTTTTTAAAAAAGTTTCTACTTTTTGATAAACTATGTCACCAACTTTAGTACAAATTTCGTCTAGAAACGATTTTGTGACTTGAGAATGCACAGCCTGCCCGATTTGAAATGAATTCGGTCTTTTTATATGAAGAACTTGGATCTGTAAAGGTTTCCATGAACAGGAATTTTTAACTTTCACAGAAAGCTTCACGAGTCAATAATGCGTAAAATTTTCATTTTTTGAAAATTGTTGCAAAAAAAAATCAATTTTCTTATAATTTACCATTTTCTTTCATACATTTTTTCAAGAATATAGATACGTTTTGAACTTTACGAGCATTATATGAATCGTATGTTAGAGCGCAGAAAAAAATGTGTTTAATATCAACCAAAAAAAATTAAAAATGATCTGCAGCAAGAATGAACAAATTATATAAGACCCTAATTATATCGGATTTCATTCGAGATATAGATATAGAAATTATTGTGCTCAAACTTAAATGTACATCACGTGATTAAATTTATTTATAATTGTTATTCCTAGAAAAATGTGTTTAAAATTGTTCCGCCTGCTAAAATTTGTTATTATCTTGAAGAAAGTGACGTGAAAAACAAAAATATTTTCGTTTAACTCTAAAGATCATTGGCTCCCTATAGCTGAAAGCAAATTGAAACAGATGAAATAATTGAAAACATTGTCCTCTAGGAATAGAAACTGAATAAATTTACATAGCGTATAAATTTAAGCACAATTTATTTTAATCTTGCATTCACGTTATTTTTCCTGCACTGCTAGAAATGATCTTAAATCTAATATAGATACAATTTTTAAGATTAATGTATGTGTATTTTTATTTTAATATACTGTACATGTAATTAATTTAATATAATGTACATGTAATGAATTTTAATATACAAATATAATCTTAGCTGACGATTAATATACAATTTACATTAAACTTACTACAAATTTGTATTAAAACTTATACATTATAAAATCAAAATTATTTATTCATTTTAGTAAATAATTAATTGCAGTTTAATAAGATTTTTACGTCAAAGAGAAGTAAAAAAGGTACCCCTTGTTCCCAAAATCTTTTTGACACAGTGAGCGTAAAATGCGTTTTTACACACCTATATTAGTAAGTAAAACGGTTTATTACACACCCACCTATATTAGTAAGTAAAACGGTTTATTACACACCCACAAATATGGGCGTGTTAAAAACGCATTTTACGCACACTGTGTCAAAAATATCGTATGCAACTCGTGCGTACGGTTTTACCCACTTGTGATCGCGCGTGTAAAACCGCATTTTACGCACATGTTGCATAATATACTATTTTATGTCCAAGACGGTCCTGTTTCAAGCTCTAAACATACGACGATCAAGAGTATAATCATGGAGTCTCGCAAAAATATAAATATGATAGCACATTTGTATCGCCATGAATTTTTCTAAAATTCTCCTAAATCTTTTCTACATTTTTCCAAAAATTGAAAAAAGGGCCGAAAATTTGTCACCTAGCACATTATTTCCTTCTAGATTTCTTAATTTATATCTTGACTAAAAATGTTGAAAAGTTATTCACAAATGGCTCTTTCGACACGAAATTTCTTAATCTTTTCAATGCTTTTTGACAAAAGTTACAGTCGCGTTTTCTTCCCGAGTAATTAAATGTAAAAGGCAAGTATTCTTTTCCGATGAAATGCGAGAGAAGTGGTCTCATACTCGTGACCGGTACTGTACTTGATGACTTGGGTACCCCACAAATATTGAAGTCCGAACACGCTTTCAGTAGAAAATGTCTCGTGCATTCAAAGTCGTTTTGTCCTTAGAAAAGGAAAAATCTAGCGAGGGTTACTTTCTCAGAATGAAAAACAGTCGAAACGAAAAAAGTAGCGAAGCCAAGAAAAGGAAGATGCAACTCCACCCACCCCATTTGCTATTTAAACCCAAGCAGCCAACCTGCAGCCAGCAACCAGTCCTGAGCACGATTGTCTTAAATTTAAATAATCACGGAAAAATGTTAATGCTCAGCGAGACGTAATTCAATGATAAAACAAAGAGCGGAGACGCGAAAAAGAAAGGCGATGGCAGCCCAGAAGGAAAGCGAGATAGGGGACTTGAAAAGAAAGGCAGGAAGACGAAGGATGAGTCTCCAACGTCGGAGATGTAAGAAAGGTAGGAAACAATTGCCTCGGAAAAGAGGGCAAATTGCATTAATGTGAAAAAGGAAAACATTAACGTTAAATTACGACTGTCTTTAACGGACTTGCCGTAAAAATTCTATGTGGACGTTCTGGATCTTCAGCTCCTCGCATTACGGTTTTCCGTCTCTTCCATGCAATGAAATCGGAAAAATATTTATGCTTCCTGAAATAAATCGAATTCAGGTAACGAATCAAACTGAGAATTTTCTTGAGTTTTCTCAAGTCTTTCCGTTTTCTTTATCCCGAGATTCAAGATCTCATCAAATCAACACCTCTCTTAATTAGCAATCACCAGATTGCTTAACAAAATTCTTCAGTTATTTTTTCTTTTCATTTTCTTCTTATAATTGTCTCAGACCTTGAGGTTCTCTTTTTCAACATATTTGTATTCTCTCTCTAGTTAAAATATTATTAAAGTAATGATTCTAACTCTGTATATTTGAAATCGTTATAATCCTTATAGTCATTTTATTTATTTTATTTTATTTTGGAAAAAGTAAGCCCAACAGTTCTGGAGAATCAATTACAGGGCTATAGTATGCACATAATGTAGCATCTAATTATAAATTGCCTAACATGAGCTCACAGTAATGATTCTAATTCTGTGTATTTAAAATCGTTATAATCATTATAGTGCGGAATTCATGATTAATTATTAATGTAGAATTAAATTTAGAGACGAAATTGTTAGCGTGTCAAGATAAAAGTTTCAAATGTAGAACTTCAAAATTGTACTCCAACCCAGGATGTATAAAATATAGCTTTAGGCTATAGAAGTTTCCCGAAACTTTCCACTCACCGCAACTGATTGAAGTTCTTCCTGAATTTCTAGGCTGAATATCAGTATATATCATTTCAAATTTAAGAATTCTTACTCCAATTTCTCAACTGGGAAAAATAATTCTACTCTTCAGGAAGATTCCAATAATATAGATATGCATTACGATAATTAAAAATCAAGTATCATTATCATTTTACGCGACAAAAATGTCAAGTCCATAGGGTAAGAGAACCAATTCTTGGCACCTTAGCCCAATTATTGGCATGCCAAAATCTGAAATGAATTTATTTAATTTTTGATCAATATTTGAGTGCAGTGGATAACTAATATATGCATTAGGCGTAAAAATGATGGTAGAATTAAATTAATTAAAGCAAAACAAGCTAAACAGTCGTATTATCTAATAAATTAGAGAGAGGTGCCAACAATTGGAGGGGGGGGGGGAAAGAATTGGTGCTCTTACCCTAGTTTACCAAAAGAAATATTTTCCTTTTACTGTGAAAAATAGTTAATCGACGTATTCTTCTGCTTTAGAACTACAAAAGAAAGTACCTCCTATTTTTCAAATTTTTATTTCATTGTTGTGAACGGATATAAAAAATATGTTTTCATAAACCATAACCGACAATTTATCGCCATGGATGTATTCTCACATAGTTTGCATTTGAAAAACCACCTGCGAACTGACGTGGGATGCCATATCTTCCTCAGCGAGACATTAATTCAAGGTTATATGAGTGGTTTAGCTGCAAACTGACACGTTTGTAGTGGCGCGGAAGCAGTACGTATCCTTCTCTCGGAGTTGCAAAGAAAAGCACGTAGAACATGTTGGTGCATGAGGCCCTAATAATCTGAAGATTATCATACATAATACTCTGATGACATAGCAGATTATTAATATATTCGTGTCTAGAGACTATGCAGGTTGCTATATCTAAGCAATTGCAATCTTCAGACTGCAACTCTTTTGTTTCCCTAATGATTTCCCTATTTTCGATTCAGTCTCTAGAATTTATAATTTATATCCCATCCTTGATTAACATTCGAAGTAGGAAGTCTCAAAATGTAATAAAAAACTAGATATTGAAATACTTTAATTTTGGAAGCACTTGTTAGAACCTGAAAGTTCATTATTTAAGAGTATTCGAAGTTCGAGAGTTGCAACTGTGACAACTCAAAGTCTGGTCTAATAGAAATTATATTGCAGTATAAAATATTGTAATTTTTGGAATTTTTTATTTGTTGGAATACGACCTACAAATTTTTATGTACCAAAAGATTATTTTTTGTAAAAACATCCAAGTCTATGTTTCCTTTTCTTTTGTTCTACTTTTACTGAACCGAGTTTCAGAAACAGATGAATGCCTGTAAGGTAGAGATCCAATCTTAGCATTGTAGCCTCTACTCGAGCATTGTAGCGTTTACAATTGTGATGCTGTGACCTGAATCTAACTGGTATTTTTTTCCCTCGAGTTCCTTTTTTAATATTCATACTTTTTGGCTTCAATGGCTACTTTTAGGCAAAATATTGACATATTCAGAAATTCAAGTTCCACTTTTAATAAGGTGTCTTTATTAAATTGAAAGTGATTACAGTATTCAAATATCATGAAATTGATATAATTTTTATAGAAGCAGAGGAAAATTATTTTAATCTAAAGATTCAGATCTTGCCTTATCTTTTGTTTGTGAGAGTTGAAGTTATAGTTTCTCATTCATTTATGAGACTTGACAATTTAATGTCGGCGTTATCAGTAGACAAACTTCTAAGCTGAAAAATGTTCAAGAGCATGCCTGACTGGAATCGAAATCCGTGATTTCATGCAATCATAGCTTTCGTTCTAACTGGAGTTTTAAAGTTCATTTCAGAAAGCGGGAGGTCGTGGGATACACGACCCAAGTTCGTGAAAGAGATTCGAAGAAATGAAAGAAATGGTAATGTCTCGGGAGGCCATTCCGCGTATGCAGATTAAACGCGGAAAATTGCGCTTTCGTTTTCCCTCGAGCGCATTATGCCCATCAACATTGACAACACGCCCCATGAGAATCGCATTATCTCCTGTCTAGCACTGTTAGACTCCAGTAACGAAGTATTGTCTACCTCGTCGACGATCCTAAACACAATTATCTAAACGCGGTAGTAGCTACAGTAGCCAGCGATTAGTCGACGGACGAGTGCGCATACAGAATAACCCCAGGTCAACCGCATTATGCGGTACATTATTATCTCTGCTATTCTCGTTACAGGGTTTGCCTCCCTAACGCAAACAAACATTGCGGTTCCAAACTTTTATATTATTCTGACTGTGGATGTTAATCAAAAGAGTCTGTCTGTTTCGATTCAAAACAAAACGTTGCATCAGTTTTGTTGTCCCAACAAAAATATTTGTTCATCAAAAGTGTTTTGTTGAATCATTCAATAAATAATTTTAAAGGCTGAACAAAACACTTTTGTAAACATTAAACAAGCTTATAAACTAAAGCAAATGATTTTGTTTGCATTACACATTTTGTTAAGACTAGTGCTGTGTGCTTTAACCAGTTAATCGGTTAACAAATGCCAAACAAAACAGTTAAAACAATCAATGAAAAATTCAGTTATTTCAATTCATTCAGTTAAAATGGTTAAAACAAATAAGCAGCCAAACGATTAATTAGTAACCTAGAATACCGCACTATCGGTTTTATCACAGTACATTTTGTGTGTATAATGCATATATTTTTTTCACACTATATAAAAGACGTATAAATACAAAATGTACGGCAGCATGGTATCCTAGGTTACCAATTAATCGTTCGGCTGATTATTTGTTTTAATCGTTTTAGCTGAATTAACTGAATTTTTTATTGATTGTTTTAACTGTTTTATTCTTTTGGCATTTATTAACTGTTTAAGTTGAAGCACATAGCACTAGTTAAGACACTTAAAAAATATTTTATAGGTTTAACAAATTTTGCTACTGGAAAAAAATTTCGTTCAGGAAACAAAAGGAATGTTATTTAATAATACTTAAGCAGTTGAATTGAATATTTAATATTTAAATGAAGTATAATAATATCTGTTAAAAGCAAAAAGAAATGAGAATATATGAGAGATGTTTAAAGGTAGCAGGCTTTACAATCTTTCCCCTACTTTTACCCTTTTGTAAAGATTTCCTTTTTTTATCCCATTTTTTAAGATACTTCCCTTTTCTACCTTTCTTCTCGTTTCCCCCCTTCAATTTGGACTGACTTAATATAACCCAAAAAGATTCAATATTTTGAGATGTTTTTAAGCATATTTTAAGATTTCAATATTTTAGGGATCACAGTCAGTTTCCTATTCCCCCTTTTCCTATTTCCCTTTTTTCCCCATTCCCCCTTTCCCCCTTTTTTCACCTGTTTTTCTCAAAATCCCCTAAAATCCCTTGAATTTAGATTTTCCCCTTTTTTTCGAAGTTTGTCAAGAATTATCATAAATAGAAATTTATTACATTTAAAAATGGCGTTTGCAGTCAACTATCATTAATTAATTTTTTTATTATTTAAAAATAAAGTTTTTAATATGGTTTTAAAATTTGCAGCGCTATTTAGGAAGCTTTTAATTTACTTTATTTGTAGTTTGTAGTAGTTGAAATACATTGTAGTGAAAATACGATTTATTCAGTGTATTTAAAATAAATACAAACTACATTTATGCATTTTTGGATTTATTTGAAATACATTTGAGAATTATGTATTTTGTCTGAAATAATAACTGGTATTTTAGATAAAATATATTTTTAATTAATTATATAAGACGAATATTAAACCTATGTACAGTATCTAAAAGGCCGTAAGTCTATGCCCTGGAGCTTCACAGAGCCTTGAATTCTTTGGAATTCACAATGAACTCTTCGGAATTCACCATGAATTCATTGGAATTCTTTGGAATTTAATTATGAATTCTTTGGGATTCTTCGAAATTCACCTTGAAAGCTTTGAAATTCTTTGGAATTCACAATGACCTCTTCGAAATTCTCTGGAATTTAATTACCAATCTTTTAGGATATTCTTCGAAATTCACCAGGCATTCTTCCTAATTCTCCAGGGATTCTTCCTAATTCACCAGGAATTCTTCGGAATTCACCTTGAATTTTTTGGAGTCCTTCAGAATTCAAGGTGATTTCCCAAGAGTTCATTGTTAAGTCTAGAGAATTCATGATTAATTTCAAAGAATTCAAGGTGAATTCCGAAGAATCCCAAATAGTTCATAATTAAATTCCAATGAATTCAAGGTTAATTCTGAAGTATTTAATGTGAATTGCAAATAATAATTATTAGACAAATAATGCTGACTCAAATTAATTTTTCCCAAGAAATGTATTACTACCACTTCTAAAATGCATTGAAATTAATTTCGATTCTTTTTTTCCTACTTCTACATATAATCATTCTATTTATTAATATTTAGCCACTACCCTGGTATTTTTAATCAAAAACATTTCCCCTTTTTTTAAAAAATCCCCTTTTTACGAAAATATATCGCCCTATTTCCACTAAAATTGAACTACTCAATCGCTGTGATCCTTGATATTTTAAGTTGCCTTAAGAATGAAACAATTGTTTTTAAAAAAGCAATATGGGACAATTTTTAATCTGGAGGTGTTCAAGATTTTATAATTTCAATGCAAATCGATGATAATTTCTAAATTTAAAAATGAAAAGCATTGAAAATTAAACACTTTCAAAATCAAAGACCAAAAAAGAACAGAGATTTTATTTTTAGACCGTTTAACTTTAAAAAAATCACTATCAAACATTTTTAATTGAAAGTTTTTGTTATTTGATGTAAAATTAATTTTCTAACTCAGAGCGTTTGAAGACTAAATAGTTTTGAATTTTAAATGCTTAGAATTGCACAATATAAAATTAGAAGCCTTCTATATATTTAAAATTCAAATATTTGAGTATCTTTAAAGTTTTAAGTTTAAAATTGAATTCTTCAACGTACTTATAATTGAACAATTTTAATTTTAATGCTATCAAAATTCGACACATCAAAATGAAGCATTGAAATGTTTGAATGTGAAAATTTTCAAATTAGATGACTTCAGAATTGAAAAGTTCAGCGGCATTCTAATTCTATTTGAAGCTCTTTTAATTCAAAACTGTTTAATTTTAAATGCTTTCAATTCGACATTATTAAATTTTTAATGTTTCAAATTAAAAATGGTTTAATTTTAGGCACTTTTAATTGGAAATCATACTATTTGGAGAAAAAATTTTAAAGTGGACAATTTTTTTTAAATTTCAATATAAATGATTAAGCTTTGAATGCTTTGAATTGAACATTTTTTAATTTCAAATTCTTTAAAATTTCAATTCTCTATATTTTGACCAATTCTAACTTGATTTTATCTTTGTTATTGTTTTCAATTTGAAAATTATGAACTTTCTAATTTTTAATTGTTCAGGTTCTAAAGTATCAATTCTAAGCCTTAAATTCAAAAATAAAAATGTTAAAATATTTTCGCTTGCAATAAATATGAAAAAATTACAAACAAACGAAGATAAAGATGAAAAAAGTGATGAAAATTTGAAAATGTTCCAAATTGAATATTTCTGTATCAAAGCTTTCAAAATATAACAATTGAAAATTAAAAAAATGTCACAATTAAAAATGAGAATTGCTAAAATTTATAGAGTTCCAAATCGGACTTCTTCAAAATCATATAATAATTTAATTCCATGTGTTTTTCTACTAAAGATTTAAAACATTCATTAAGATTTTCCAACATAATTTTTATATCATTAGTAGAACTTTTTTTATTAATTTCGTGGACTGAATGGAAAATTTAATTTAAAGCTGAATAAAATTTAATGTAAAATTGTTTATAAAATGATTGTTTCTAAACAAGTTGGATTTAATATAATATAAAGATTGTATTTAATACAATATATTCCCCTATTTTTCCCCTATGTTTGTGAAGAAATCACTCCAATTGCGCATTTTGTACTGTGAAGCCTGAGGTAGGCAATGTTTTCAGAAATATTATTATTCTGAAATTTTATAACTCGACAATTTTCCATAAAAACACGAGTAGCAAATGGCACTTTGTGTTTTGGTTAAATGTAAACAAGCACTTTCCTTTTACGTATGATTTTGAATTCTTCCTTTTCTTCATTTCCTCATTATGTTCAGCGATCTTAGTACTTACGAAACTTTCATGTTGATAGTAGCTCAAGAACCAGTAATGCGAAAATATACACGGTGGCTTTATCTTTCAACTCAATTTTAATTACTATGTACGAAAATTATAATTATAACTTTCAAGATCTTAATTAACTATGCTGGAAAATACACTACATGAAAATTCTTCCATATTATATTTAAGATTTCTTGGCAGTAAGAAAATTTTAATCGACTCAGACTTCTCTTTTTCTTTAATTGCAAAATCGTTTAATAATGATCAGAAAACACAATATAGATTTTGATCTATATTGATCTATACGTTTTGATCTCGAGTAATCCTTGAGACAAATGATACCTTTTTTATTGCCTGCTACCGAATGAAAGTTAGGCATTTAAAGTTTTTCGGTTGTTATTTTTAACACTTCATAATGGTCCACCCATTGTAAAATTTCGTGCATCCAAAGAGGGAAACTGGTGCAGTATACGAATTCTAGCTGCGGTATTAACTTTGAAATTGAGTGCCTTTCTACTTCCGCACACGCAAACCATCGCCATCGGCCTGTCCCGTGCGGTTTCAAATCCACAAAGAGGGCGACCATCGTGCCTGGCAGCCTTATACGACTCATAGCACGCAGAACAATATTAATAATAAATCAAGATGAAAGCTCAGTTACTTTAGAAGAACGTCAGAAACTAGGGATGAATAGGTGCAGCTTGCACATTTGCTTAATAGCAACGTAATTGTAACGTCAGTCGTGACAGAAGTTTCTTTTACAGAGCAAACATTTTTCACTGTTTAACAGAAATTACTAACTGTAGAAGTACTTTGATTAAGAACCAACTAAAACTTTATTTAAATTCTCGTCTGAGATAAAAGCTTTTATGCAAAACATTTCTACTCCGTTTGAAGTAAAGTACATTAAACGAAGTTTTTGTTCTAGAAAAATACATATTTTATTAACACATTATTAAAGCACTGAATAAAAAATTAATCTCTTGTGCTTTTCTCCCTTAGGTTTACTCATAACGAATTTCTTTTTATTAATGTGCATTTACACCTGTTCACCGAATATTCAATTATTTATAATAATAATCATAATTGAAAATGTAAGGTCTTATTCAACTGCAAAATTAATATCAAAGGATAAATAATAATTGTTTATTTTCGTAATAAATTCTTCTATGAAGATATATATATATATATATATA